>JAAAYG020007864.1:0-25801 GCA_009936455.2 Tomocerus minor | reverse complement strand
ACCACTGCGCAAATCTATTTGCATACATATTGATTTGATCACACTAATAATAAAGTAAGAGCCAAGGCAATCATCTCATACGAGAAAATACGCAGAAAGACAATGTAGCATGAGCTAATCCTCTTCAATTACGCGTCAGCCTTAATTTTAGATTCTCTGGAAGTGGCTTCTGACTTGACCTACACTTCCATTAGCTAACTACTATAACTATTCCATTATACAGCCATAGTCTAGTCAGTCTCTTTGCCCACGCTACTTATTAATGAACATAAATGACACGGAAAGAAACAGAACCGCCTTTCCTGGCTCCAATGTCCCCTTTCATTTGTCGCCAATCTAATTTCTTACAACCTCTTCAAACAATCCTTCTCAACTTTCTCAATCAATTTTTATAAAGACAAATTATATTACTACCATTATATTAGGGGCAGCAGCAAATTCTGGACATTGTATCTATGATAAGTAATTACTTAAATATTTACAGATTTTTCGCGACAAAATATTGTAGGAATAAATCAGAAGCAAAAAATATCAAAATCTCAGCATTTTGAGCAATTTATTTCATTGCACAGTCAGTGTCTAATTAATTAATGAGATATTTTGTTACTTAGAATGAGATTCAATATTTGATTGTGTGGAAAGATCTTAAGCAGCTTTATCTACATTATGGCATTTTGAATTTTTTGATGAAAGCATTGTAGCAAGGGGGTAGATAACTGTTCCTTATGATGATTTTCTTTTCATATATGTGCATTCATTTTTTAAGAGTGATATCTATAGTGTCTCTGTGTGTGTAGTCTGTGTGAGTGAGGATACACTTGAGAGTCTTGAGAGCTGAAGAGGAGATGAGAGTTGACTGAGTTGTGCTGATTGTCATATTGTATCGTATGATCCTGACATGAGATGATTATAATATGACGTGAAGAGTTTCTTTGGGCAAGCGAGCCAGACTTGAGACGTTGAATTAAGTTGGGATTGAGTGAGACTTGAGTTAAGATGACACTGAGATGAGAAGAGCCAAGAGCCTGCCAAACTAGACGCAGTCTTCCACTGGCACCAACAATACAGCACAACAGAATACATCTAGAATATTTACCGACTGACTCTATACTCTCTTTCTATCATATGCCATGTTACTACACTATAAAACTAACCTAACATTTGTTTCGCCACATCTTTACTTCTTATTCCCTTTATAACATTAGCATTACAGCCTCTGATTTTCTTCCTATTATATGAAATACTTTTTTTCTACTATAATCTGTATCTTTAGGCATGTCATTTTTTACTATGATATATCAGTATGAGTAATACGTAATTACCTAGCACTGAAAACAGCTCGTGGAATATTACTGCTACTGTTGGGGACATTGAAGCCATGAGCTTCAATAATTCCCAATTATTACCTGCTTAATACATCTGATATTTATTGACTTGCCAGGAAAATTTTTCACTACCTGGTAATTATAAATGATCATTTATACATAGTTTTATTACAATTTATAGTTGCCGTGATAGTCTTTTAAAACATAGTATCCCAATTTTGTTTTTGTATTGTATTATGTACCTACAAAGTCAACGTAATGTTTAAAAATCGAATTAATAATCCAATAAGATCAGATTTGAAGTTAAGCATAGTAGTTTCTATTGCAAAACAAGAGTTAGCATTTGAAAGTCAAGAAGGTCAAAGAGGATGAATTTGTCAAGTCAAGAGATGTTCTTGAGAATCAGTTGTTTTTATTGCACTACTACAGATAAATGCTATTTCTTTTCGCATTACGGAACTTTATTTTAGCGCAACAACATCTATAGGTAGGATATTTAGATGTAATGATGGTTTGCTGTAATAATGAATGAAATGGAGCAACGGTGCATTACTTACGGTTAGCTAAGTAAGTATGTAATTTATTTGACAACCAGTCTATACAATTCCATATTTTAGTAGATTGGATGAGCACTTGACTAAAACTAGAAGAGATCTTCGATATCTAAGTACTTCCGCAATAAAAGTAGGTATTATTTCAAGTTTGTAAATGTAGGAAAATGCAAAATAAGCCAAAGAGTCGAGTAATGCCAAGGAAAAGCCTTATTAAAATTAGGGAAGAATTTCTAGGGAATAGGTCGTTGTTACCATTTCTCATAGAGGATAGCAAAATGAAGATTACGGCTAATGCAATCCTAAGTACCTAATGATAATGCACGTACAATCGCATATTCGTTAAAAGCATTTGCTAACAAGGTTACCAGTAAGTGTAGTCCACGGAGGAGAGGAGAGGTAGTATAGTAATAGAAGTACACTGCTCTCTTATACTTGCATTATACTTTTATACTACGTTTACTTATACGTACATGGATATAGCGTGTCATTATGCTAAGTATGCGGTAAATGGAGCAGTTCATTTTAGTAGCAATGATATAATTTTCTGTCGAGACACTGAGTAAGAAACAAACAAAACAGGATGTCGAATGTGGCAGACTACAATATGAAAATTAGAGAGGATCCTTTGGTTTTCTGCGTAAAACTGGCTACCTGGTAGTTCACGACTGATTGTAATTGTACGCTATAACTTCACAATAGTACAATACAACTGCCTAAATATTTAAACACATATAATAATATGTATACCTATGCTATTATTAATGGAGAAAGAGAGAGAGAGAGACAAGAGGAAATCTTGCAATTTAGAAGAAAAGCGACCGAAAAAAGGAAATTAGAGCAGAATAGACACTTCATGTCGACACTTTTGAGACTTTGGCTTAAAATCTCACAGCTACTTGTGTGAAGAGTAAGTCTAACAAGTGTTTCAGTGAATGACGCAAAGAGATAATGATTGAAACTGAAATAGACAGGTTAAGCGTAATGTATAGTAGAAATAAAATGCAAGCACAGACAGAACTAACAATCTCTTATTAACTGGAGACAGAAATAAGAGAATTACAATAGATTACCACACTTTAGTTCACATTATTTTATTTTACAGTAGGTAGGATACAATAGAAGTACATCCATTAGCATTAGCGTTAACACTATAGTCCTTTTACTTGATGTATGTGTAGAGTAGAAGTAGACTAGTGCATTGCATACACTTAGAATGAAGTGGAAGAAGAGAATATTATAATACTCTCTATGATAATATTATAGTTAGCTACCTATATATATATATATATGTATGTATGTATGTACGTACGTGCACAACGAGGAACGCAACTCAATAATGGAGATAACAATAAAATAAGGATAGGAAACGAGACAGACGCAGCACAAGAGCAAGACACTCAAGAGACAGACATCAAATAAACATCAGCGTAGATATATATATTTGTAGATAGAGCAAACTTTAGATGTTTCCACCAGAATAACAGGAAAGCTTGGCAAAGAAAATAAAGTAAAACGCATTTTATACAAATGCATGTACATGGAGCAATAAGAGAAGAAGAAGAATTGAACTGCACAGAGACGCAGACTGACTCTCATCCTCTCAGCTGGCTCTTCCCTCTCTGTGTGCCTTACAATTTACAATAGAATACAATTAGTAGGAGACAGCCACACCATAAAACACCGAACCGAGACAATCTTCTCACTCAAATCATAACTATCATCATAGCACACTCAACTACATACACCACCAACATTTTTCTTTCCCTTTAACTTAAATAACCGTTCTGCACAGCAGTACATTACAATATAGATACATTTTAAACTTTTTTTAATACTCCATGCATATCCAAGCAAATATTAGGTTAATCTACTAAATTGTATAGATACACCTGTACAGTATATACACATCCGTGTAACAATAGTTCAAAAGAATTACCCTTTTTTTGCAATGTTTCAAGCTAGTTCTTTCAACGAATACAATTCCTTCACGCTTACACATATGCAATACTGTACAGGTACATCATTTACTTAAATTAGACAGCTAACGATTACAATATTATGGCTAACAATAAAAGTAACACATCAACAACATACACTCATAATATTTCCTTCTATAACTAACCATTTAGTAGTCTAGCACGGATTTTATATTGTTATACCTGTTAACATTTCTTAACTTCTGTATCTTTCACAATCACTGTATCACCTCACGTACAGAATACAATTCACAATCTTTCATTTCCTTACGTTCCTAACTAATTACTAGTGGTAAGTACTTTGACGCCAAAAGGAGAGCCAATTTTCAGGCTTTTGACTAAAATGACTAGCTCTTGTAAAAGCAATCTAACCAAAGGAATTTTCCCTTCACAATAACACAGACTCTTATTACATAACAGATGCAGAGTAATTTCCCTTCTGCTTTGCACATTCTATTCATTCTGCTCTTTCAAATCTTTACAACACAAACTTAATAACACATAGACGAAAAGATTTTTTGGGGGATTTCTATGTACATTTTTTTTTGGACTGACTGGACTTCACTTCACATCTTAAACTGCTAAAATTTTAATCACCTAGTAAAAGTTACTATTTACATGATTCATTGTAAGTATGAATTTTGGAATCGCAAGACAAAAATGTCGTATCATTTAAATGTAGTATGCGTTCCTTCTTTAAATTGCACATGCCCGCAGAATAATCAATTTAATGATTATTCGTTAAATGGTTGTAACAAAATGTAAAATTGGAAAACGATACTATTATATATATATATCTATACTATAGCTTAAACTTTTATTTAGTTAGTTATAATATAATCAAGTACGTTACATTTCTAATTGTAACAATAATGATATTAAGATATCTGAATAATTAACTTGATAAATGGTTTATATACAATTTTCATTCCATATGACGGGGCAGAATATCTGGTCGTTCTTTATCAAACTACAGTTTTCTGGCGTCAGTACATAGAATTCATTTAACTACCATCGGTGACAGTTTGCCCTTAGAATCGCGTTTCTGTTAGAAGACTGACATGACACGAGACTTTGACCTTAACTCTTAATAGATACTTACTATAATATAATATAATATTTACAATATTCTTAATTTTACAGGTACTAAATTTACTTTTGTTTCTCGCACCACAGCAATTTTCATAAATATCCTTCTCTAAAGTAAAATCATATATACACACTAATTACTTGGATTCAACAAAAGGAATTTAACGATGAAATTCTTTAGTATCTACATAATTCTGTTGGGTTTATATATGGCACAATTGTTGCTACTACATAAAATGTATTTACAAGTTTTGAGTGAAGGACAGCGGAAACTACTACTGACATTCGAATGGTCGAGTCAAATAGTAAAACATAAGTTTCACTTTTGCTTTGAACAGTGTTCATTAATGTAATTTGCAAATTTTTAGCGAAAGTTAATCTTTCCTGAATTGACAATTAAATTTTAGATCTATCATAATATTACCCGATATAATACACTTTTACCATTATTAACAATTTAATGCAACAGGGTCATTAGATATATAGATACCTATTCAAACTGTTGCATGATTCTCGGCTTTAGAAACACTTACTATACTTTCAGTATAACTGTGTATAGCATAATGAAACTATATTTAGATCCCAAAATAAAATGACAGGGTGAAAATATTCTATACACACTTTCATACACTAATTTCATATTTTCTCTTACATTAGTATTTATGAATAGCAGAGACTCTGAAAACAAAAAAGTTTTAAATAATCTACCTACATTACATTACTCATTAAAATATTTTACAATCAACAAATGGTAAAAATAGCTTCTAAATTGAACAAAACGCAATTCTTCATATTGTTTCTAACTGAGATGCCTTTTCTTAACAACAAAAAAGAATATTGAGTTTCAACAGATGAACAAATGCACAGAACAAGAGTCGATACATCTAAATTACATCTAAATACTTGATAAACATGTACTGTGTGCATGTAATATGTTTGATTTTTATGGACGAGAATAAATGTCCATGACTTCTCCTCCAAGTCGTTTTAATTTTGGTTTGAATTCAAATCTGTTGTAAAGGAAGATGCATTTGAATGTTCAGTAGTTTGAGATGATGATGCTGATGATGATGATGAGGAGGATGTGTTGGTTGCTCGAGAGGAGCAGATCAGAAGTGAAGGTCTTGTTGACCCTTCTTGGCAGCTATAGGGAGCTTCTCACCCTGAAGGTACGGATTAACATTCTCCTTCTCCTCCTAATAATGCACACAGACAAATAAATTGATTTTAATTTTCCTTTTGACATTAATATCCCACAAAGAGGGAAGGAGGTCATGTATATGGTCATGTTCATGTCGGGAGATGGCTACAACTACAAACCAACGAACCCAATACGGATTCCAAAAACAAATTCGAACGAAATTCTTTCTATCAGTCCACTGTACTCAACTCAAGTCCCGGCACACTCAAGTGTCCAATAATTTAGCTCCAACAAAAACCTAACAATTAAATTGTAAAAACGATACACCCTTAGCTAACAGTGCGTGCCCTTAAGTACGACGGGTGGAATACCTCAACAAAAATTAGAAATTAGGATCCATAGACTTTTTAAGGGATGCGACCGGGGCAAACAAAACCTATTTATTTATTTACATTACACATTAGCTTTAAATAGTTCTACTTTTACCTCCAATCGTGAACACATTACTAATGCATTAGTCTCTCTCTCTAGTGAAAATCAGAGAGGAAAAACAATAGAAATTCCAAAATTCTTAATGGGCCAGCTAATATCAATAAGTTACATACTTGGCATAGCGGATTTTTAAAACTACGGCAGATGAACATCCTGGCGACAGTAAAAAATGACAAAATACTTTCTATGGGCTCTAAGGTCTACTTACATCTTCTTTCTATTTACATTTTACTCGGAAATCCTAGATCCCTTTTCTCAAAAGGCGGTACCGCCCCTAGAATCGTTACTCAACTTTTTCGACGGATTTCAAACGCTCTATACTGTTATTTATACCGGGAATATACACACATAAAAGTATCTCTATTGACTGTGTAAACATTTCAGGCATTCATATACACCCTAATGCCATTTCCTAAGAACATTCTACTCTGCCACATTTTAACTTCATACTCCAGGCCTGAATTCTTACGTCATACTATTTCTGACAAAATGTCATCATTGGATATTATATATTACATCTGAATCCAAAAGGTAAACTCTCAGAGCTTAAAAATAAATATAAAAATCTCTAAACATAATATGGGCGTATGTCCTTAGAGGTATGTAAGGTCTTATTTGCAACCTTCTTCATATCAAGATATTTCAAGAAATCCATTAGCCATAATAATATTGTATTACTTCTTGTGATATTTCTGTTAAGGGTGGATACAGGCAGTGATATACTAGCCAAAAAGGAAGATGATTTCTAATTTCTGTGAATGCATAGTTTAAGTTTGTAAAACTTTTAACAACAATACGCATCTAAAAAGGAAATCCAAGTTATAAACTAGCGTTTTCTGTTATACAATATACAATAGTACATAGTAGTTTAGAATTTAGAGGCACCCTTATTACCAATTAAGGGTGCAAGCTGAACGTATTTGTAGATTCTTTAGAGGATAGAAAGGATTTTGCCTTTAACTACTCATTGGCGTAGTAGATTTTCGTCTGAGCATAATTACACATTGAATCATAGGTCCTTTTTACATAACATTACAATAGAAAATATTAACAAGGAAGAATTTTCCAGGAGCCATGCCCTTATATTGAAAGGATTTAATTGAAATACTGAACAATTTTACAGGAGTAATATTATAGAGGGAAAGAGCAAGGAAACAATGTGGTACCTAGAACTAGCCACTAGCACATCCAAATAAATCCACGCACAAACGCATCCACAAAAGAAAATAATAGAAATAGCATCCCTGCTCTCTGCCAAGTCCCTACTGTACAATGCAAAGGAGGATATAATAGAAAAGAGAGAGAGAGAGAGAGAGAGAGAGCGCCTGGTTATTCGGTGAAGAGTGGCAGTGAAGTGAGTGAGTGGAGCTGGTGGCTGTTGGCCAGGCTGGAAAAAATAAAGAATGAGGATAAGGGAAGGAATGCAATCAATTATAAGTCTCACCCCATTGTTGTCGTGGGCTGCTGCTGCTGCCTCACGGGCCATTTCATTCAGTCGGCTCAATTTTTGGTCGTGTGACTGGATAAAAAACATCATACATACACAGATCAGTAGACTGCAGCATTAAATACACGGAGGCATTCATATTAGTTCCCTGCTCTGCATCTAATGCTGAGCAAGGTGGTGTGGTGCATAGCTACATATTTGTAGATAACAATGTTCAGACATTACATAACATGTACTCATGTACATGCAGATGAGATACACAGAGCCAGAGAGTTTAGTCATACTTAAGCCAGGTATTTATTAAGTATAAATAATATTAGAAAAAGTCAAGTTAGGGCTGTCTGTCGAGATGATGGGAGACACGGGCATCTAATTCTCTCTACAAAATTCACTGGCTGCTGCTTATATAAAACTGTGCTCATCCTTGCTCATCTCACTGTCTGCTCCTCCTTTCTCTATCTATCTTCAGCTATCACATTCAGATAATCTAATGAAATGATCCTGATTTGGAATGGATGGACGCATAGAGTATTTATTAACCTAACGAATATTCTTAACAGCTCTCAATGGGCATAGACTGAAAATATTCCAACAATGTTATTCGAGAGATCATTTATTCTAGGTACATAGTGACTATTGGCGTATAGTCATAGAGTGGTGTGTAGTTATCTGTAAGTAATACTAATCTTATGTAGCAGTTACTAGAAGAGTGTGTCAGTCAGTATTAATAAGAATTCCGAATACGGAGTACCCACCTCAGGAAATATGGAATGGAATGTTCAGGGGAGGGCACGTCACAGACCAGAGGCCAAAACCACATACATAAATACATATTTACGCTCTCCTCTATGAAATACTAAAACCATATCTCAGTCAGAGCAGTTCACTGACGATATCACTAATACGAACATACAAATTAAATAAGTGGCTCAGTATCTACCATCATGTTCTAAGGGAGATATTATAGGTAGGTGAGCCCTGTTTTTTTTAATTTGTGACCGTGGTTCATCAACTCAGGTATGCAACACGGAGGAAATAACAATGGATCGTCTCGACAGTTTTAGAAGCGCTTCCGTAAATCTGCACATCTGGGTCTGTAATTAATAGGATTCTTTGTAAAAGTCAGAAAAACGAGCATTAATAATGCACATTTGCTCTGCTTCTACTTTAATGTCTGTTATCTAATTACTTACACTATGTAATGTAATAGATAGCTAGTTCAAAGTTGTGTGTGGAGCAATGCATTGCTCTAGTTATGTCTTCTGAGGAAAAAGGTAGCCACTCCTTCCTTACATAGAATGATATTATGTTCTTGCAGCTATATCAAATAACATTTGTGTACATTAGTTAGTACGGAGCATGGCTCAGTGTAATTAGAGGAAGATAAAATAGGACGTCAGAGTTTCAGGTCAGCATAGCGTCAGATCTCGGTAATTAGTGCGCATTAACTGTCTAATAGTCTATCCGTGGTAGTCTCCTGCATAAAAGGAAGGAGAGGAGAGCACAAGCTAATTTTTTCCATTGAGACGCTATTATATTTCATAGGTACCTACCTACGTACGGACAACAATGATGATCAACGTATCATTATCATTATTCAGATACCTTTCCATGTCTAATTACCTATTAGTCGGATAAGGGGATCTAAATTTCATCTGCATCCTACGGTAATACCATAAAGCATCTAATTAGGAGGATATTCCAATAAATTTTTACCTCTTTGGTGTAGAATTTCTTGGCGACGAGAGATTTGTGTTGACCTTCCATATGCTAAGAAATCCAAGAAAAATGTCGGTCCATTATCATTTGATTATTATAGATTATTAGAGAAGGAGGACGTGCAAGCTACTTATTCTCAATTCTCGTATATGTAAATTACAGGTAGGTAGGTTGCAGCAGGTTCCTGCCCAATTATATGATAATAGTAGACGAAACGAAATATAATAACGTACCTGTAATTCATTGAGAAAATCTCTCTGGTTGCTCGCGTCCATCTCCGTCTCGTCGGATTCTCTCGGGGCAGGACAGTCAAACATATGCTCCGTGTCACACATGCAATCTTGAGACGCCTGATATGCCCTACTGAACGGGGCGGAATTCTCAAAGATTTCCAGACAGCCGTCATCTGCCGTATAGCCCACTGGACAGGGATTCGGCGGATTGCAGTACGCGGGCAGAGTTGCATCTGTTTTCACGTCCGCCGGCAAAGATTGGACGCCTTTGTATTTCATCGCTTTATTACCATTGCTCTCACCGGTGCCTCCTGCTCAAAATATTATAATCATAATCAGCATTTATTAATCCTCTTCGTGTCCATGTTTTTCTATCTAATGTCAAAATGGAAAATTCCTCCTCTGCTCACACACATAAACACTTTTTCCTCTTTACAGACTATAAAACATATGCGAGTGTGCAACAGACCCTATTTATTATTATTATTATATGGACTGTTTTATCGGAAAACGTGTCTAATATAATTTACATCACATTACCTGTCATGAATTTATGGCCGTATAGAGAGCTGTGCTGTAAAAACTCTTGGTCCCTCATGGCAGGGTGAGGATTCATTCCCATTAGTGATTCATAATCTGCGTTATCAAATAGTTCCGAGTCTTTAGGTGTCCTACCTGGAAGGTATGCTCCAGAAACGCCACTTAAATCGTCAATCCTGAATAAAATTAACAATTCTTGTTATTCCAGTAAAAATACTAATACCAGGTATTCACAATGCAACTCACTTCAACTTTATTTTTCACTATAATATTATGACGATATATTAAAACTCAAAGAGAAATTATCTGTTTTAAACATTGCATTATCTTATAATAATAGTAATTTAAATATCTTACTTGCTTCCAAAATCAAGAAAAGTTCCATCTCCATCCATATCACGATTGATTCTACTCATAACATCCTGGATGAAAGATGCATCATTGTAAACGGACCGTGGCTAAAATATTAAAATTTCAAGATAAAATCACCATCAGAAAATATGTTACATGCACTTCCATAATCACTTAAAATTCTAGAGGAAAATTAGACCTTAAGGTTATACTTTTTACATTGTAAAATCGTAGATTGTGTAAATGTTAACCTAGATTCTTAAAATTACAAGCAAAAGATTAAAATGTCCGTTTGTAGGTACACACAAATGAAATTTTGCTTTACTTACCTCATGTAATGGAGCGTAGGCCAAAGTCGAAGCAACTAAACAGGAAATGACAACGAATTGCAACATTTTCTATTTACAAAATTGAAATCAACTGCTGAAAATGAAAAAGAACGAGTTAATTTCCAATTATATTATTTATCACAACAAGCAGTCTCATAACCAGAGTGTGTCGATTTGTAAGTTGCTATTGAATCTCAATATGTGTGTTTGTCTTCTGCGTTTCAGTTTGCTGTCGTAGTTCTCTTGCGTAGATGGCTATGGATCGATAAAATCATACGCCATGCCTTGCCACTGCCGAACTAGAGCCAAACGAAGCCAACCCTACTGGAAGCAAACCGGGTGAAAAGAAAAGAGATGCGGGTAAGCTTACAATATGCTACAGTTAGCTAGTAGGGAGCGTCAGAATGGAAAGGGGAACAAGGCAACAGGACGAGATCGGGTTGGGAAAGTCGGGAGAGTAAGGGGAAACCGAAAGTCCATAAGGACAGATATTCTACTCAACAACATAAACATCAGGAGAGTTTTCCAGGCTGCCTTGCTTCATTTCATCATAAAATCACATCGCACAATAACATTTTCCATAATTCATGTCCCCTCCATCCTGGGAAAACATTTGTTGTGTACTAACTTCTACATCATTCTTTATACCATTCTCATATTCTTTCAGTTTTCAATAACAAATGATTATTAGAGCACACAAGCAATTAGGTGCTATATAAGTTATGTAAATTTAACACAACGTTATTGTGGGCTATTATGCAAGCATTTTTTCCGCCAACATTTATGTGTGATTGGAAATTGATGTTGAATGTCTTGTCATTTTCAGATGTATTATTTTCCATATGTTTTATTCTCTATTTTACACCAGCGTCTGTCAATTATCCTATGTATTCGCTTGTAATAATAATATAAAGCCCCACAGGAGCAATTAAATTGTTCACACTTACTTACCTATACTTAGAATCACAACCATTGAACGTGTACTTTCTTATACTACCTACCTAATTATTATCATAGGTTCATGAATGTTTCTTCTGCACGCATTTGTATAAGCCATTTGGGCATTGGCCTAAATTTTTCAAAATTGGATACGAAAAAATATATTGATTGACATACGAAACAAAGTTCTTGGCGAGGAAAGATTATTTTTGAATTCTAGGAAAATGGTCACTATTTTATCCATGTAAAGGCATAAAAAAATCCTGCAAGCGATTAATGAGTAGGTACCTCTGTGTTAAAATAAATTAATTGTGCCATTTAAAGTTATAATAGCAAAAGATCCGGAAATCCTAAAACCCAAATTCAGCGGAGTTGGGGACATGTATTATGGAAAAGGGCTGTTATTATTATCATGTACATTTTACAGTTTTAGAAATCAAAGGAACCAGTGTGCTGTTATCCAGGTCCATTCGCTTATTTACTCAAATGCTGATTTCTATTTCCACCTGTGCAGTGTGCACTGTGCACCACAATAATTTCTTCCAATATTTTCCTTCATATGGAAAGAAACGTGGGGAAATGAAAGCTTTCTCTCGCAAGCATTCTATTCGTCCGTTCGTTTACGTCAAGTGGACGAACAGATGGAGTAACAGAACTCATTTTTCTCCTCCTGGTATTATGTCCAGCTTGTGACGTTTTATGAAAATGCAGCAACATGTAGGAAGCTAAAAGCATGATCTCTCTATTGCTTAGTGTGGGTGTTTACTTCTTACATACGTAACACAGTGAAAAACTGGTAATTTTACGAAACATGATACTGTTAGGTAGGATGACAACATTATTACGCGAAGGATGATTTCTACATTTTGTAAAGGATCACATCGGAGACACTCTGTATTTATCGTTATAAATTCAGGTTCGTGTTAAAAGGGTCTGGGCAGTTATTATTATTAAACGGATAGTTAGACATCTATCCGTTTGCAATTTACCTCTGCTTTCATTCGCACATTTAAGGCAATATATTACAATACAATTGAAGAAAATGTGGCCTAATTCTTTGAAAAATTATGAAAAGTAACTAGATATTTCAGTTAATTATGTTAATTATGTTGGCTCATTAATTAGTAGCCTTGAAATTGGGCATTACTAAATAAAAATGAATTACTAAAATAAACTACATAGAACAAATTATTAAAATGAAATCAGTCTCAAAAGCATTTTTCGCAATGCAATCATACATGGGCAAGCGGTTTCGGTTCTAGACCCCTCTTTTACCAAAATTTAGAGACCCCTCCCTATATCGCGGTGGCCAAATAGAAATTAAAAAAGAAATTCTAATCTACCTAAGGAAAATATATTTTCTTGCGCAGATTTTGGGATTTAACAGTTTTTTAAGTGCTGTAGAAGTACTTTATATTTGCGCGTAGCGCAAAAAAATTTTGGAATTTAACACATCTTTTATTAATGTAATAGTACTGCATATTTGCGCGAAGCGTAAGAAAATTTTGGGATTTAACAGTTCTTTAAGTGATGTAGAAGTATATATTTGCGCGTAGCTCAAGAAAATTTTGGGATTTAACACATTTTATTAATGTCGATTTACTTTATAACTGCGCGAAGTGCAAGGAAATTTTGGGATTCAACAGATCTATTATTGATTCGAAAGTGATTTGTATTTGCGTGAAAGTGAAAGAAAAGTTTGGGATTTAACAGATCTATAATTGATACAGAAGTACTTAATATTTGCGCGAAGCGCAAGATTTTTTTTAATAAAATAAAAGTTTCCAAAAAGAAACGCTGTTAAGTGTCTTCGACACTGAACAGCTTCATCCTATTTCCTCAACCCCTCCCTAGCCCTCCCGGCCTCTCTAGACCCCTCTTAAACACCCTCACACACCCTCGTGCCCATGTATGAATGCAATGAGTTGGAAAGCTTTAATACTGCTCTATAGTTTCCCCATTTTTGTAGCTTCATTAATTACCTTAGAATGAGTGTACTATCACATGACACAACATTGTCTTTTAGGATGTTTTTTCGGTTTGGAAATCGGATACTTTGCATTAAGCTGTTGAACCAAGTTGTGAAATAATTCATCAACATTGATTTTCACTTTTGCTGAAGTTTCCATGAAGGGACACCCAAATTGGCGAGCGAGCCGAGCTCCGTCTACTTCCGCAATCACGCGTTCAGCTTCCAGATCGCACTTATTTCCCACGAGAATCATTGGAACACTATCAGTTTCTTTTATTCGCAAGATTTGCTCCCGTCTGACTTGGATCTCATGAAAAGTGGATTCTGACGTGATTGAATACATTAAAATGAATCCGTGTCCGTTTCTCATGTACAGATCTCTCATAGCCGTGAAATGTTCTGTTCCTGCAGTGTCGAGAATCTCCAACATGAAGTTCTGTTCATCGTAGTTAACGATTTTCCTGTAACTATCTTCAATGGTTGGATCGTAAGCACTTAAGAAAATCCCTTCAATGAATTGAAAAGTAATTGCAGATTTGCCAACACCTCCACTGCCTATTAAAACGATCTTGTATGTTCGCATGGTACACTTACACTATCAACACATTTTTTTGAGTACCTAAGTTTTACTGTTTTCTATTGTTTTCAACTGTTGCCACTCTGTGATTGTTAGTGAAAAGAAGTGTGTCACTAGAAAATAAAATGGGCGACCTATTATTTTATCACTCGTTGGGCTAAATTCCAATGATAGACTACTAGTGAATATCTGATGCTTGCTGTTTTTGGTGAAGGGAGCGGAAGTTTGATTTGATGGCAATTGATAACAGACATTATGAGATTTTGTCATTAAGGATATGATTCTTAGAATATGGGACGCTTCCTTCTTAATGCCCGGGGATTTCTACTTCTAAGAAAAAGGCACTTATATCTTGAATTTATAAGTCTACCTGGTCTTAGTACAATGCTTCTAAAGGTATTTACTCTTTTTAATGACGGCTTTTCCGTCAATATCCTCACTGCATTAGCCTTAAGTAGCGTAGTGATGTGTGCAGCTATTCGAATAATAATCTATCCTACAACAAGTCGTTCTACGATCCGGTTTCCTAGTAGTTATTACAGGATGTACTTCCTGTAACTGATCAACTGACTTTTCCCCAATTGACAAAACACGAGTGAAAATATTAAAACTTAGAAGATATACCTAGGTATATATATTAAATGTAAATTATAATTTAAATATATGATATATAATTTATATCATCTATCTAGTAATGGAAGTATATTATATTATGACTGGATGTAGACGTCTAAACAAAATAAACGCAAACCTAATTAAGCAGGTAAAATTAGTTTGTAAAATTGTAATGCACTTACAGTTTTAGATAAGCACTTAGTCCCACTTTAATGCTATTATTTTATCATAAGTAGCTTCCTAGTACTTACCTACCTACGCTTTTCCGCTGTTAACATTGTTTCCAGTTTATTAGGCACGTGCACGCACGTGTAAACAGTTAGAATTTAATTAGTTGAACTTGTCCTTGAGACTCTTCCGAAATTAGGTCAATTATTGAATAAGTTTTGCAGACGTCAATTTTAGTATATACATTATGGTAATATTTTATTTTCTTCAGACATGAAAAGTATGACTACAGGATTTGATCGAAAACAATACGGTAGCTACCTGCCTGCACAAGTTTATTTATATGCTAAACTATCAAATGGCGATGATTAGGATGCTAGTTTTAATAATCGCAATCTAAATAGCAATCAATTTGTCGCTCTGTGGTTCGTGTTGAATAATTTAGAAGAGATTCTAGCCTTCTGGTGCTCATTCACAAATTAACTCTCATTTACACAACAATGCAATATTTTTTAAGAACATCTGATTTTCGGTGCGGATAGAGAGTATTGATCTGTGCAATCAAGTCGTGAAACATTTCATTGATGTTGATTCGTAATTTTGCTGAAGTTTCAATAAAAGGACAACCGAAGCTTCTTGCTAATTCCATGCCTTGTGCTTTGGTAACAGCTCGTTCATTTTGTAGATCACTTTTATTTCCCACCAAGACCATTGGAAAGTTTTCGGATTCTTTCATTCGAACAATTTCATCTCGAATGTTTATAATGTCGTAAAATGTTGATGGAGATGTAACTGAGTAAACTAAGACGAAGCCTTGACCGTTCCTCATGTACACATCTCGCATAGCCGTGAAATGCTCAGTGCCTGCTGTGTCTAAAATCTCTAGCATGAAGTAACGTTTGTTTAACTGTATAACTTTTCGGTAACTGTCTTCCACCGTAGGATCATATGAGTTGATGAAAATTCCTTGAATGAACTGAAATGTAATTGCAGATTTGCCAACACCTCCACTTCCTAATAACATAATCTTGTAAGTTCGCATGGTTTAAATTGGTTTATTCGTGAATGATGTGAGTTAATGATTTCACAGAAAATTTTGTTAATTGTGCTAAAACCCACAATGCTTTAAGTTAATTCTTGAGGATATGCTTTTACGACTGCATATCTGTACGTATGTATTATGTACTAATTTGATCTAGATATATTATTGTTATTCCTCAGTTTAGTTGGAAGGCGAAGAGAATGAGATTGTAAGTACTGTTATGTTGGAACGACATCTGATCGAGTACTAAATAGTCCTTGCCAAAAACTATGTCAGGTATGCCAAACAAAAGCACATTTGCTACTAACAAAGGAGAAAATAAGGTCTTATGTCATCTCATGACATATAGAGTTGCAGGAAATGTTGGATATATCACAGTTGTTGGAAACACTATTATTTTGATATTTGCATGGTCCCAAGCTATTTGAATGTTAGTCTCTTTGTCTAAAGTCCTAATAATCATTAATTTCCCTTCGTCTATTTCATTTATTACCCTTCCCTTAGAAAACCTTTTAGGTTTTCACCGGATATATTAACTGAACGCTGCTGCTCCTTGATGAACAGAGGAGATGCCAGTGCTAAGGTTCATTGCTATTACAAACAGTGATAGATGAAAGAGATGAAACTATCGTGAACCATGCCACAATTCCTGTAATTCTGGCTCTGTATTTGATATTCAATATTCTCATTCTACTATTTACCTGTAGTAGACATTTATTTGTGTGTACTAAACAATTCTCAATGCAATCTCCATGAATTGTTTGAATGTTAGCAAGGTACACGGAAATAAGATAGGCATCACTTTAATTTAATCTTCAAATGAACTCAGAGCACAGGAAACATTTCCTACTTTTCGAAATGCTTGAATTCGAATAGACTACAATACAACAATATTTTGATGCACAAAACAAATTAATGTTAAAAGTGATGTACAAAAGATTAAATAAGGTAACAGAAAGACTCCGGAGTTTGATGACATGCAAATCAGGTGTGCGATGTAGTCTTAGAAGGGAAGCCTATCAGAACGGATTTTATTTTCAAAATAGTCATTAAATAGAGATGTTCAAGCTCTTCAAGGTAAGTATCGTTATTTTTCAAGTAAGTTGGCAAGTTTTATGGTCAAACAATTTGAGTGAAGAAAAAATAAGCAGAATAAACATGATGTTAACAACGTAGTAAATAGTCTGAAAATTGAGAAAATTAAGTGCATTACAAAACGAGAATACTTATGAAATGTCTTGTAATGCCTGCCGTTGGCGCTTCTGTTAGAAACTGAAGAGCTTTCTTTGACACGCTTGGAGTTTCCCGATTTTTTTTTGTCATTTTCAAGCATGATTTGATGCATTTCTTATGGAACATGTGTCTTTATTTTTGAGAGCATTTTGTGTAAGTATTTTTATATAGGTAGCTCATTTTTATATAGGTAGCTCATTCCTCCTTGAGAATTATGATTTCGCAATCACCACCCCCGCAAACCTGATTTTTTGGCAATATTTAATGTTTGCATTTACTCCAACACTAAACTAAGGCTTATAATAATTGTGTCAACAATATTAGACTCCGTGATTATTTTGTGTTCGTGACAGGTCATGCTTTACCAAATGTAGGCGTAGGAGAAGTATCTATAGCCCAAAGACAAAGGGCTCCAGAAAAATTTGTGTTTGAGACCTAAAAAGCTTTCTTAACTTTTAGCTCCCGTTGTTTGCCATCCCACACACTCATATTTGTCTCAGCAAGGGATCTCTGTTCCAGCATACATAAACAAAATTTAGAAATTGCGTAGGCAGACAGAACCAATTACTGAACATATGTACTTAAAATCACATAGAACAAGGATGAACGACTAACATAATGTTGATACAATTCAAATAATAAAGATGTATAAATGTTCACAAAGATAAGCTTCGGAACTGTGTACGTTTTGTCATTGCTTGAGAATTGAAGTTGCCAAAGACATCTTGCGTGGTCTAATCTTTGCATGACTTGTAAAAGTACCACAGTTATATAAACATCAATTTATCATTAGAAAGCTCAATTATCATTTACACTACAAAGATATTTCCAATGTTTAGTTTTCATACAGTAGCCGCTAGTAGATTCTAGTAAATTGTAAAAATACATTTCCAGGAAATTTCCATGAAATTAGACGAGGAGTAAGTCGCATAGTGCCAAAATAATATTAGTGCGAATTCCGATTGAGTCCTTATACGTAAATACTAAATACTTATTTTCATAAAAATTTTGTCAGTAGCAAATATTATGTCAAATAGTCTCATGTGCCAATTTAGTTTATACAGCTATATATATAGAACAGTCAGAGTCAGTAAAAGAAATGTCGAAAAAAAGGTGTAAGTGCTTAAAAGAGAAGAATGATAAAAGTATAATAGGATATTGTGGGAATCAATTACGTATTATTAGTGTTTAGTGAAAGTTATGGTATGGAGGGAAAAGAATCTGCAGAATTTGTGGGTTGAATCTAAAAATAAATACAAGCTTTGCATCTTCATCTCGTCAAGATTTATTAGTTCGCTCGACTCGGTCAAAAGTGTAAGCCGGGAGTTGTGTCGAGTGTATATGTCATCGTCAATCATAGCTATGTTATATGTAGATACTCCCTCCTTTTCTGCAAAATGACATAAGGTTATATCTATTTCTGTATAATCTAGAGTTGTATAGGGCATTAGACGTTTATGGAGAAAGTTATTTGCGGTGACACAAATAATATGATCTGAAGATAAGGAAAAGTACTAGCATACAAAATCATATATAGGATTCATAAAAGTATTTCGCGTTGTGAGATTTTCGTCACGCTTCCCCCTAGGATATCCTTACGGTGGATTTTGTTGCTAAGAATTTTAGTCTCTCACACTCGTCGTTCGTGCCAGTTGAATCGACCCCAATCGAGATCTGCTTAAAACATTAGTATCAAAGACTCTCTCGACTTCTATTTAATGTAAGCCAAAGAGAAAGTCAAGCGAGCGACAGAACTTTCTAGTGTGTGATGATGAAAAGTACCTAAAACTCTGTTTTTGGGTTATAAATAGACGAGGACGGGACATCATGTAGCAAGAATAAAGCTATAGATAGAGACAAGTATTAATATCACAGAATTTCATTATTCCACACGAGCTTACGGAGATCGTGCACAACTCCTCACCATATTATTCTAACAAAATTATTTTTAGAACTTTCATTCAGCCTTTCACTTCTCTTAAATTATATGATAGAGATTCCATACTGTTGCTTATGCTATCTACTTCTATATACTTGACTGGTCTTCAGTGGAAAACCTGACTGCTTTGACAATGTACACTTCCAATGTGTGTCATGTGTGTTCTCTATAATATTTTCTTACGTAAAAACTGAATCACGTCAGTGATGATGTACATAGGAGGAGCAGTAGGCGAGTAGGCGATAAAATAGTATTATACAAAACAAACTCATTACCATTTTCAGTTAAAAGTAAACGCAAAGACACTTTCTGTTCTTTCATATCCTCCCTTTCACACTAGAATTCTAAATTAGCATTTGTTAATGCACTACATTTACATGTACCTACATTGATACACTTCGAGTACCTTTTAAAGCTAAAAATATTTGCGATGGAGTAACATCATTAAAAGTTGAGAACTGCACACAGGATGAATAAAGTTTACTTTCAACTATGCATTCAAAGCTTGAAAGAAAGATTCGAGGAAGTTGAGCAAACGAAAGAGAGTGGCAATTAATGTCAAGAGTGCAAGAACCCTATATTACTACATATTAAAGATGAAAAAGTTTTCTTTAATAATGAGTCAAATGAGTCAATTAACTTTAAATGGATGATCCATTAGATGAAATGTTTGTTCAGCATAAATCAGCTATCACTCACAGACCTAACAGTGTCAACTATGCAATAAATACCCAAATTATATGGCAAATTATAAAGAGTGCGTTTTATAGGTGTTTATATATTATAATAGTCGACAGTTCCAGTTTTATTTGATCCTCCTTGCAAGATAAATTCTTCCAAGAAATACTATTATTGCGAAAAACTAATATCCTCGATATCTGAAGGTGTAATTGCTCTTAATATTATTTTCACATACAATTCCATTCATGTGGGTGTTATGCAGTAATCATATGACGTTATTGACGTTATTTATAAAAGTAGGCTTTGTGAACATATAGAATGATGGAAAAATCAACATTTTCATTGTAAAGGAATCCTGATGAAATTCGAATATAATGGATTGTTTGCATACCAAAATTCTACGTATTGTTGCTTTTAAATGGATGAAAAGTTTCCAAAACTACATTCGTATTACAAGAAAAACAATTTATCAAGAGAATCAGTTTCATCATCTTCACCTCTGGATTCCAGATAAAAAGAGCCACTTTTAGTTTCCCGGGACTGCCTGTAGTTTGCATACACGAGTTCGTCATCTCGTTTGATAACCACTTCGTTAAGAATTTCTAAAAGTTTTGAAAAAGGTTGTTTTTTAAATTCCACTAACAGTTAGGTCTATTTCCGAAACACGAAACATAGAGACTCTATACTCTTTTGTAATTGTTTTGTAAAAGTTACACAAGTTAATTGGTTAACAAACCGTCAACAAGTTGATACGCAATGACTCTGTCGCGGGCATAAAGTTCAACAGCAGAATTGAGCCATGGAACGAATTGATGTTGTACTCTGTGGAGATGAAGGTCTCCAAAGAATCCGTCTTCCTCTAATTGCCTCATAGCATCGTGCACAACAGAACCCGCAGTTTCCGAAGAGAACATGGACTCTCGTTTGACTTCCTTTCCTTCTTTCTTCAAATCTTGTTCATATTTATCTAATCCCTCTAGTCTCAAACGTTCATGAATTACCAAGGCCGTTCTATACTGAAGCTGTGCCATTCGCTCCAATTGCTCCCGTCGCTTACGATCAAATTCCCCATGATTTTTTTCCATAGTATTCTGTTCTTCGTCAATACACAACTCGTAGATTGCCTAGAAAATAAGAAAGCAGATTTTTCTAAGTCATTTTCGTTGCACAAAAGGAAATGGGACGTACATTAATTTTCAATAGCATCTATGATCTTCTTACATTCTTAATAGCATCAGCGACCAAAACTCCGACAGCCCCCATGGCGTTCTCTTTAAACAGGAAAAAGTCTCCAGGATAAGTCTGACTAAACTTTTCAACGTAAATCGAGGGATCGTATGATGGAACTGGCGGAAAGAGCCATTTGGCTTGACGGGGCACTTCATCTTCGTCTTGACTGTCATCACTTGGTCTATCTTCCATATCCAATTCAACAAGCGACGGCTCATCGTCACGAAGCTCTATATCACTGTCCGCACTCACCAATGATAACTTTCTGAGGTATTCTTCTTCTGCCACATCAACACTCGAAGCTTTTACGGACATAGCCAATTTCTGAGAATGTTTGTGACCATCTTCACCTTCACCTTCTTCTTCGTCACTGTCACTTCTTTCGTCTGCAAATAAATTCGGATCAAAATCATCTTGCCATCCAGTTCGCGATCCATCTATTGGTTTATTCGTTAATTGCTTTTGCTTGCGGATTAACTCCGCCTGTTCGGCAGCTTCCTCTTTTTCTTTGCGCCTCTTTGCCCTAGCTCGCTTTCGCAAACGAGATGCTTCTGCTAACTGGTTTGCTAACTCCATTTGAAGTGCGACGTGCCGTTTTGCTCTCAGTTGGGCGGGAAGATGACGCTCTATCGTGATCTCCTTTCTTCTCTGTGGAGTAAGGGTGTCCCATAATAATGGCTGTCTCGGGGGTAGTTTCGCAGTCAACTTTTTCCTTATCCGTATACCTTCTTGTACCCTCTAATCAAAACAACATGAGTTTCATTTTAAAACAAACTACATAATTGACATTGTTCTTATTTTACTTACTCGATCAGCTTCCGTCAAATACGTTGGTCCGCGGCGGACACGAGGATCCCACATCATGTTGTAAAAGTTATGGACACCCTCGGGTCTTAAAAATAAGTACGCACCCATTGAAATTAATAGTCCATAGTATTATATTTGATTGATTTATTTAATCATATCAGATTGATATTTTCCAAAACGAACACAGTACTAATAATAATTACAAAATTTTTAATTAAGGAATGTATATCATTTAGTTCATATACTGTATCACTAGATTCACCAGGATTTCACTAAAAATCCTATTATGTGTATCAGTGTACCTATATTCTATATACTTTGTTATTGAAAATGCTAGGGATGAAACCAAAAGTCCACACTAAGCAAGAACTGTAAATAATCTTACTTGGGAACATCATCTCGAAACGTTGGTCGTCGATCTGCAATTTTCGGTGTTGCTGCTAAGGGCTTTGGGGCGCTGGAAAACATGTAGTAAGTCAATGGGTTAATTTCAACAGTGCTTTCTTTCACGGGAGCACGTATTTCTGGAAGTTGTTCTTCCTCCATTTTAACTTTTATATCTATCTAGTGAATATACTATCTTTAAACTCGTATATTTTAATCTCTGCTGTATCAATTAACTAAATGTGCAATCTTATTGCCTGAGAATAGACCAAACAGTACAAATACTGCGTATTCTTATTAGAATGGTCATAAATAAAATTAAATATTCTCCAATGAAAATTCTGGATTGGGTGGCCGATGCTCCATCATCATAATATTATTACTGAATTGATTGATACGGATTCAGGCTTCGGCAGATTGCTATGGGAAATTATAAAAAATTTTTTGAAATCGTGACGTTATGGGCGTGGAATTTAAAAGACATTTGAATAGTCAGGATGACGTGACGATGACGTTTACTACATTTCAGAATTTATTATTTGCCGACAATTTAGTGAGGGGGAGGGGTCTACTATCCTTGATGCGGATAGATGCATCAAAGTCTTCTTCGTATCAAAGAATCTTTGTAAAATCTAATAATAAATTCTACACAGAAGAAAGTCTTTTTCTTGTCTTTGTGTTGAAGTTGTGTCGAAATATTTGCCTATTCGCGACAAGGGACGTTTTGGTAGATCTTTATTATCTTTACGTAATATATATATAATATGTGCTACAGTGCTACTGCGTAGATTCTATGGACAAAAAATTGTAATCCTGACATTTGTTGTTACTAATAATAGCGCAGCAGTATTTTCACAGTGAGCCGCATTCTTTTACAATAACAGGGTGACATAAAACAACAAAATCTCATTTTTCCTCTCCAAACCCCGAGAGAAAATGGGATCAGTCTGAAAAGGCCAAATAACCTCTTCGAATTCCTTAATTTTGAATGAATGTTCTATTTTTGGTGGAAAATCACTTTCACCCTCTCTCTCAGGTTTGGTCTAGCTACGTAAAACATAAAACAAAAATATTTATCTTGGAAAACTCTTGATGTGGCAGTTATGGCCATGTACAACAGAAAATGCAAAGCAAAAGACGTAATAAAGTAACAACCTGTTATGCTCTTACACAATAGTTGCGGGATCAGGAAACGATAGAACTAATTTATTAGGCTAAAAGGAATAAGGAAGTATCGTAAGATGCATCCGCTAGAATCCTGACAATATTAATTTACATTTAATTAATCTAATTTTCATGTAACAACGTTCTTATGATAAGGGTGTCTACTTGAACTGTTGTCTTTCGCCACCCTACACCGTCGCGACTTTTTTGACAGTGTATAGCATTGTTGAAAACAGTAAATTCTTTTCCGTAGGTAGTAGGTACATTAAGAAACTTCCTGTGCACATTATAAGGCAACGTGAGTAAGAGCTTAAGTAGACAGACGCCCACATGCAAATCTTGTTCTGACTTCTGGAGGAAGTAAAATCATTATTCTATTTCTGTTTAGCTCGTTTTTCTGGGCTGTGCTAGAACAAATCATAAAATGGCCTTCACTTTTGATTTAGATATATATATCTTTGTCTTGTACATTTGCGACCGTTTCCTATCACTTTCTCCCCTGGACTATAGATATTCCATCTTGGAGACTTAAAGTGGAGGAGAGAGGCTTAGAAATGATGATATTATCATAGTTTTATGGAACATTCTGACATGCCAACTTTAAATAACCAATAAAATTTTACATAGAGGCAGAATGTAGTTCATACAGTGGGAAGCATGAAGATAAAAGCTAAATCTATTATTATTCTACTTGCATATATCTACGAGAGAAAATATTTTTCTTGCTAAAACATCATACCAATACCTAATATATATTAAAGCTCTCTCTCTCTCTCTCTGTTGGTAGTGGCTAGCTCTTGCCTTTCCGAATGTTGTATCAGAAAGGACGAAAAATATTGTTTTTAGATATTTAAATGTAGAAACAACATTTGGTTCATGAAAATTAATAGATATTATAGGTAGGTATCTGTGAACATGTAAAGTTAGAAGTTTCATATGCACGAAATGGAAACATTACTTTTTAGATTGAAATAGAGAAAGGCATGGCAGACGCAGTTAAAGACTTCTTAGAAATCCTTTTGGAATAATATTACTGCATTGAAAAGGGATTACCAGAGCATGAAATGCAATTAGACACTGAATTTTGGTTGAATGATGTTAATGAATATTTGCTATGCTGGAGAATGCGGTATACGGCGACTAGTAGCCATAGGCGGATACTAGCCATGACGTTTAGTTTCCAGCGGCGATTAGATCCCGTTCGGCGTTGCCGAACGGCCGAGCTTGTAGTATTTGTTGGTACTCTGTGTACTACCTTGCTTTGCTTTGTATGTACAGTACATCAATATATATAAAGAGAAGTCGTGGCTCCGTTACATGTCCCAAATCTCATTTTTCTCCTCAGTGGCGTAGTAAGGAGGATGGTTGAGAGGTTGTGGCTACTATTCCCACACATACTCACCTGCCCAAACAACATCGCTACTACGCCGCTGCCATACATACAAGAGTACTATTCTCTGCCTTGCAGCCTAGCATTTAGACCTGCGCGGCATTGCTCAAGTCTTCTTTCATTCATCACATGTTTTTATTATTTATTGTGTGTTATTTATTGTGTTTATTTTTCTTCTTTGATACAGGTGGGTATTCCTATTAAATATTGTAATATCTACAGTTGTATTAAAAAATAAGTTTGCTGATGAATGAATTAGTGTATCTGCGCCTCCTTGAATGCCAGTATCACATCATTTATTATGCTAATATTAAATTATTATTTTGAGAATGAACTATCGATATGACAATAATATCAACCCAATATACAACATTGATTAAATATTATTGTCGTTTTATTTTTTACTGGCACAAGTACTCTTGGAGACGCAGGCACAGTTTAATTGTATTGTTTCGTCCAAAAAA
>JAAAYG020007853.1:0-25808 GCA_009936455.2 Tomocerus minor | reverse complement strand
CGTACGATCATTTTCCGTAAAAAAGTTGCGTGAAAACTTACGTTTTGGAGTTACGTGAAATGAGCGCTCACTACCTAATAACTTTTCTTCTTTTAAAAGGTACAGATGATAAATAACTGTAGAATGTTCCTTACCAATCGTAGGAATTGTGACGGCTACTTCTCCAATTTTTAGCTTGAAAAGTATCGTTGTTTTTCCGGCTGCATCTAATCCAACTGTCATGTCAGTCATAAATCAAAACGTAAATTAATTGTCATTTTTTTGGTAAATTCAGAGAATAATATAAATTGGGTATCTGAAATCAACGTACTCATACAGATGCGATACAGCCTTTTGCCAAATAATCGATCGAAAATGGAAGAGAACATGAGACCCATAGTGTGGCTTTTTTAAGGTAACCAAGAAATATTATGGAATTCAGATTCAATTTACAACGTTAACGATAGAGTAACTGATTTCCCAAATGGTATGTTACACTATTCAATGATCGTATTCCAAAAATTCGGCACTTTTCGTTGTGAAATGTTTTTCATGTATAAAAATGTTGATGTAGTTTTAGAATTTTGTATAAGGGAGATCTGGAGATATTTTGTAATGTAGCTTAGAGAACTTTACAATTATTCGATCTGCTGCTGAGTTGTGTGGTCATAACAAGACTAGTTTGTGAAAAATGATGTGTGATGATCTTTATAGCAAAAAACTTCCAACGTGGCATCTAATAACGTTCTGAAAAGCTAAACATAAGTCAATATTAGTTAGGTGACTGCAATTTACACGATCCAAGAATGTTGAATTGGTGTACAACATCATAACATTATACTGTACTCTATTAAAGGTATGTCTGCAAATGGCAAGTTTACACTGTACAGTAATACCGGAAAGAGTTTACATCATTTCTTGAATACAAAGCTAATGATTTTCGTCCCTAGTTCCTAAACATTGCATCAAAAGGGATTCGATATGACACGACGATTTCATATTACTCATCATCCACTTACGCTTTAAGCTTACGTGTGCTTAGTTGAGCACTGCTGTTTATGTGCAGTTGTTGCTGTTCTGAACGTGTACAATGTGTAATGCAAATAACTGTGCAAATTGTATATGTCTTGAGCTAATGCAATGGCAGTAGTAGAGGCTAGAGGGGCACTACAAGCTTATTTACAAGCTGGAAACATACACACAGATTAGAGTGAGTAATAATAATAACAATAATATTTTACTTTTTTACCACCTATGCTCATTGTTGCTGGTAGCCTATACATAATGATAATGAAATTAAAATACGTGTGCAATAAATATTGTGCAAGTGCATTTCGTTTCCTTTTCATTATGGAATTAATGATTTTCTCACTTTCCAGTGATTATGAAAATTAGTAATTGATGCTTTAATTTGGGTTTAATGATCCTTCATGTCTTGAATGTTACTCCAAGAGTTAAATATATTCAAAAAATTAGTTTTGTCGTAGGCACCCATGTGCTTTATGTATCACTGTAATTGTTTAGAACTTTTTAAGTTTGTTATTCTTACATTACATGCCAACATGTTATTCATATCGTTTCACTGAAGAATGCTTATGCTTATGGGTAAAATGTTCCTTTCAAAGCATGCTTAGAATTATATATATTTTTTAATACATGCACTATTCCGTGGATCCCTCTAAGTTCTAAGAATCCCCTTTGATATCATTTACCTTTTTTCTAAGCGTAAAGGAAGATTACAAAGGGCATTTTTAGTTTACCATGTTTTTTTACATAATATTTTTTTATTGTCTAGGACATAATACTAAAATAATTTCATAAAAATAAACCATATTTTTATGACTGTTCGTTATCCCCCCCTCCCCTCTTGGGATGTAAGCGTTTTATCTCTTGTTTCCTTATACGTAAAGGTTCCAATTCAAGCAAACAAAAGACTCTACTCGGTCTGCATAAACTTTACACTTAGAAAGTTGAGTTTTGTGCCTACTTATTTATGAGATAAAAATAGAAATAGGTAATGCTGGCCGTATAATGGGGCAAGTCTACATACATAAACCAAATCGCGACAGAAAAGAATAATCCAACAATCTGCTGCCACAGCGCGTTCTTATTTGGATTTTTCAAGCATTCCATTTCTGCCGGACTGTCTTCTTTACTGGTTTTCTTCAAATACGAAAAAATAGTTCTTATTTTCGAAAGTGCTAAAAAACTCTTGAGAGATCAGCTAAATTCCAGTTGATTGATGGGGATTTATACTGTCAATATTTAATTGCTGCACCTACAATGACGAATTCCGTGTGTGAATTAATTTTAACGACTTCAATTTCGATCCATGCCGGTCTCTACACTTTGACGTAAGCAATACGAGCATTTCTTCCTTCTTACATTCAATATTGATTTTTCTATTTGAACCAATAACTTTTGTATTACACCTGACACTACAAAGCAAAGAAATGTAATGATGTGTCGAATTGGTAATAAGAGAAAAGTAGGCGAGAATGTGAGAAAAATTTAATATTTAGTATTTTCCTAAAACACCTTGTTTCTCCAGCGTTTAAGTACACCCACATTGTAAATATTGGTAACCCTGTGCGTAGCTTAGTGCATATTATGCATTCGAAAGTTAATTGGGTGGGTTATTTGAGTATTAGTTTCCTAGTAGTGGTGGCTCGGGGGATTCAGTGCAATTGCAATAGAGGGTGTTTTTTGAATATCAAGATTTTTTACAACGATATCTTCAAATGTTAACGAAAGTGATAAACATTGATGTCAAAAATCGGTATTGACGAGGTTAGTATAGTCAAACATTTTTAAAAAATTCCGTGGGGACGTGGGGGGTCACTGGAAATTTTTCAGCTGGGAACAGATTATATGAAAACGGCTTGTTATAAATTGATGAGATTGTTTCCTAAAATTATAAAAATAGTTGCTTCATCCATACAGGACATTGTTTTTTCTCGGTACGAAACTTTAACTCCTCCAAAATAAATTAAAAACCTTCAAAAACTGCGGAAACCTAAAAATTTCCTGTTTTTGAAGGTTTTTAATTTTTTGGGGGGGGGGGGTTTAAAGTTTCGTATCGAGAAAAAACAATGTCCTGTATGGATGAAGCAACTATTTTTAGTTTTAGGAAATCGTCAATACCGATTTTAGGCATCAATTTTTGTCATTTTCGTTAACATTGTAGTAAAAAATCGTTGTAAAAAATCTTGATAGTCAAAAAACACCCGCAATACGCAATACCCATTACGCTCAGGTTGGCCTTTTCCAGGTTTTTGTTACATTGCATAATTAATAGGTAATTGAGAGTGATAAAATTAAGTAAGGAAAACCGCTGCATCTGCAAAATAATCGCTGCATCTGCAATCCACGTAAATATGAAATAATAATTTCATTGAAGGCATAATAGTGTATTAATTTTTATTTCCATCGGCAGTTAATGAACTGTTGGAACGATAACAATATTCACTCGAAACATGTTCCATATTTATATTTCATTTGTTGATAGTCAATATTTCACAATTTTGAGTCGTCCATTCTATTCTCCCGCAGCCAAATGTAAATGTAACCCATGCAAGGATACGAAATGGAAGGAGTGGAAGAGAATCCAGCAGGTCGGAGCAAACTCTCGACTGATGGCAATAGTGGTCGTATTTTTGTGTCAATTCGGGACGATCCTTTTGAGTATGGAGTTTTGCCACACACGTGTAAGCAACTGGGGACACGAATTCTGAGAAAGACTGCAAATTATGTGAGAGAGAAAGATGCTTATCCAAAAATGAGTCTTCACCAATGGATTCGTATTGGTACAGGCAAAATGCAGTTGCCTTACGACTTAGCTTGGGCATATTTCCGATTGTTTGATTCAATAATCCGCTGTCAAGACCCGTTGACAGAAAATGGAAACTGGGATGTCGAGGTCCAGGAGGCATATCATCGTCACAAAGATCTAAAGTCAATGAACAAATCCACTGTCAGTACATTTCCAGGCACTGGGGACAAATTCATGATTGACACTTCGAAGTTTTTACTTTTTTTGTATATCCAACACTGGAGACGACCGTACACAACACTGAACAATGCTTCATGGCTTCATACAGATACAACTGATTGCCTCCCTCAGGAGAAAAAGGCCGGAATTGAAAAAAAGTTAATATTGGGGCAGCAGTGTATGAATTTCATCTTGCATCAGTTGCCTGATATCATAACGTTCTTAAATCAGGGCGTCGAAATTTCATCTGGTCGTGTCAAATTTGAAAGTATCCAGGCTCTAGATCTTATTATTGCCGTATCGGATAGTAAAAGCAAAATTGAGTATACCGGACTGGAGAAAATTTTAAAAAATGAGGAGATAGTTGAAGCAATCGGCTACAAAACATCCGACCACACAGTCGATAAATTGAAATTTGCCAAATGGATACAACAACGGTTGTATTCAAACCCTTGGAGTTCTTCAGCCTCTGCAATTGTAATGAAAAATCTGGATGTGCAAACTGGAAATTTGTCTGCTTTTCCAGTTAATGAGTTAAACCGAGTGTGGCACAACAATCAAAATCCTCCAAAATTATGGTTCATCATTTCAACAGTGAATGAACAAGTCTTCTTTTATGACAAGTTCAAAGCGTTCACCTCATTGAAAATTCGTAGATGTCATAATTCGTCTCTCTACATTCCAGGAGTTTTCAAATACGTCACAGTAGAAAAATGCCGCAACACGACTTTAGTTTTGGGACCTGTTTGCCAAGTTCTTCGGTTTGTGTCCTGCGAAAACATCAAATTTCACGGAATCAGTCGCTCCACTATAATAATGGAATGCTTACGAGGAGATTTTTACCTGATGAGTCTAAGTCAACCCATGTTGTGTGGTGGAAGAAACAAAAATTTAAGACTGGCTCCTTATAATACATTTTATCCCAACCTGCATAACCATATCCAAATAGCAGGCATAAACACCAATGCTTCCAATTTATTTAGCGTCCCTCTAGATTTTGGTTATGATGGCCAACCAAAAGAAATTATTCAAGATTTAAGTTATAGCTTGATGAAAGCAGAACATTTTTTCGAAGGCTTATTTCCCTTTGGCAAAAAAGCAAGTTCCATCCCTTTCCCTCTTCCAGTGGTGTATAGAGAAGTTACAGACCAAAGGAAAACTAAAATAGAAGCTTTAAATGAAGAAATTAGAGAAGCTTTGCCTTCTGTCCGTCAGAGATCAACATTTCAAAAAATTATCCAAACTAAATTCTTGGGCTGGCTGTTTTCGAATGGGCACGAGCCATTCTTAAATGCTCTAGAATCGTTATCCGACGTTGACAGGGGCGCTTCTTCTCATCAGCAGTACAATCCCATTTCTCCTCCAGCAAATGATTTTCAAGGAAAATTTGAAGAAGTGATATCCAAAGTATTATATTCGTTGGATACTGGTCGTAACGTTCCTATTCAATGGCCCTATTAATTGCGTCCTGGAAATCACCAATCCAAAAGTATAAATTCTATTACAGATTTGCATTATACTTTTGAATGTACATAATCTATTATTAATTATTAGCAAAGCGTAAGCGTAGTAGGTTAACTTGGTAGAGATGAGTGAATTAAATTGATAACACGAATTAAACTTTGAAGCCATCTCCATTATAATTATTTCGCGGATGTTCATTATGTCCCCCAGTCACCCTTAATTGTAGTAAAATAAAAATGCTGTTTTTAGCAATAAAATAATAACAGTACATCTTTGTTGATCCACAGGTGTCATCCATGGAACGATGATCCAACTTGAACGCTAAATTTAACTTCTGATTTACTGGATTAGCGGAAAGCGGGACCCAACTTTAGGAATTGCATTCGAAGTGGAAACGTATAAGGAAAATGAAAAGATATTTATACCAATTAATTAGCAGTTAATTATGTAAGCCTTGATAACAGAAATACCTCATTGTATTACTATTAAATATTTATATTTACGGCATGTTGTATCAAAACATTTGTTAAAGATGTGTAAGCGTCAGTTATATTTGTCACAGTAAAATGGTACTATTGGGTAATAACATATTTTCTTTGCATAATTATTAAGTATAAAATATTTCTTGGGAGTTCAATAATTTTTATTTAAATTGTTGTTAGTGAGCACAGTACTGTAAGTCAAGATTGCATCTCTTTTGATAGGCCACTACAATTACAAAATGCATTGATGAAACTCAATCATTATCATCTACCATGAGAGTTCAGTACGAATTGTACTGAAAAAGCAGCCTTTATATTATCTATAAGCTTCCAGCCTCCTAACAAGTTTGTTGACTAATTAAAAGGAAACTGTGTGTCTTTTACTTTTCCTATTTATATCTATTGTTAATGCTTCCGTCAATTTTTCCTTTTTCTGTATACATAACATTTAGTATTGAGGTAAACCCTATATTAACTTGTATTACTTTGGCAAGAAGGCATAACATATCAATGAGCTTAGTTTAGTTTGATTTGTCCATGACAGAAAGACAATGCATGGTTCTTTAACGACATAATATAGTATCATCATCATTTATTAGCATGCCATGTAATAAAGCAAGTTTCTACAAAGTTGTTCGTCAATTCGGCAGAAATGCCAATCTAAAGGTACACAATTTAATAATAACACGAAGTGAATAACCCCCCCCCCCCTCGCATTTTCATAAGTAATTTAATAAATTATTGTTCCATTTCGTAAGATTCAAAACATTATTTTATAAATATGTTAATACCAGCGGAGATAAATAGCCGAACTACTTACAATTACGCAAGTGAATGAAACAATACTAACAGTATAACAGTAATTTGTTCTTCTATACTATATTTTAGATTCTATATGGCCGGTTTAAATCATGTATACATCGGGGAAACATTTTACTTTACACAGTTTTGACAAACGTGGTAAGATAATTCATTTAACATTTCCCTGAAAATATCCCGGTGTAATTCAATGAACGCAAACTTGACATGTTATACGTATGGGAACTTGGAATAAGAACAAATAAAAATAAGAAATAAACATTTTCATTTGCTCGATGTTTTCAATTTTAGACTCATTTGATTGTATCAACATTAAGCTCCATAGCTCACTACAATGACTGGTTGTATAAAACAGATGAAAATGGGCATAAATATCTTGTGGCAGGTACCGTCTGGCAATTGTTAAGTTGGGATTTAGATATAAAAATTTTCAATTTGCAGGATTTTTGAATATTATATTATTATATTACTACACAGAAACCTTAATTTTGAGGATTTTGTGTGTCATTATGGAAATGTGCTCTTTGTCTGCTACATATTTCTTAAGACGGGGCCTCAGAAATGTACGTTTATTTGTATTTATGCTTTGACTACTATGTAAAGTTAGGTAGGTACTACAAAAATTGAAGAAAATTTCAATGATTGAATTAATAAAAAGCATTTTTCTTTCAGAATTCTCCTTCTATGCTGCGTACTTTTGTGGCACTTCAAATGACAAGTCTATTTGTTGCCAAAATTTTAAGATATTTGATAGTGTTTGTTTTTGTGGATTACAAGTTGTACCTCAAAGAGAAGAAAGATTTTCCAGTGATGTACTTATATCTGTTTTTACCTGTTTTCTTTCTCATATATATTTGGGAATGGCTAGTAGTACGAGGCATCCGCCGGGATATGATAATAAAAGCGAAAGCTATAGACTCTCTGACAAAAAACCTTCAGGATGAAACAATTGCAGAAAATCCTCGAGTTTATATATCCAGTGATATCATTTCTGGTAATTATAAGTAATTATCCAGTATTAGCATGGAGTATGTAAATCCAAATCGGCAACTAACTATAGTCAAGTGAAGTATTGCAATGCAATAATAGCTTCTAAATTTCATAAAATAAAGAGACAATAATATTTTTATACAGAGACCAAAGGCTTAGGAGAAGGATGGTCTTCAACAGTTTTTAAGGGGAAGTTGAAAAATGGTGATTTCTATCACCCAGTGGCTATTAAAAAAATGAAATTAAATTGCACTGAAGAATATTGTAACATCTTGGGTTCGGAAATTAAAATATTCAAATATGTTGGAAAACACAAGCATGTTGTGGAATTCTTCGGTGTGTATCTTCATGAAATGGTCAAGGGTACGCCATTACAATTTTAACCTATACGAAAATGATACATGTTTCTATTCCATTTCCGTTATTTACTGACAGATGAGTTCAAAATATTATATTGGTCTGTTTATGTCTAACGAATATTGAAATCGATTTTCAGGAGACTTAGCGTTGATACTGGAATTTTGTTCAAATGGAAATTTGAAGACGTTTTTAGTGAAAAATAGACATCTTTTTGTACATCAAAACGATGAATGTACGGAGAAAAAACATCCCTTGTTAGATTTTACGGATTTATGTTTCCTCTTTTAACTTGTCTTCAAAATTGCTTAACAAGTTTAAATGTTGAGCTTTAAATTTTTGTCAGGTATTATACAAATATTTCCGAACCAGAGTGTTCAGTAAAGGAACTTATTCGATTTTCCCATGAAATAGCATTAGGAATGGAATACCTTGCTTCAAGAAAAGTTTGTTATCGAATCTAGATTTATAAATTCTTACATCGTCATTTATGAATTGAGAAACAATAAATTAAAATCCTTTTTAAAATTAAATAGATCGTACACGGGGACTTAGCAGCCCGTAACGTATTGCTTGACGAAAACTTGACTGCGAAAATTAGCGATTTTGGTTTATCTTTGCATTTGTACAGATATATGACTTATTCAAAATGCAATGATTACAATGACGTGAGTTAGCCTTTAAATAAATATTGATCATTCGTGAAAATGAAGATGACCATTATTGGGAATGATGTTTGTTTTTACTAATTACTAATGTCAGAAACCTCTTCCATGGAGGTGGATGTCCATTGAAGCGTTAGAATATTTCAAATTCTCAGAAAAATCAGATGTTTGGGCTTACGCAGTCACAATTTGGGAAATATTTACCCTGGGTGAAACGCCATTTTTGGATGCTGATTGGAACACCTCATTGGTAGCAGATTTAAAATCAGGAAAATTAAAACTTGAGAAACCCCGTTGGGGAACGGTAGCAATGTAAGTTTGAATTATTATAAACAATACAAATGAATGCTGCTTAAATATTTGTAGAAGGTGTAACGAAAAGATATTTCGTTAAATTCAGTTGCCAGATTATGGAAGACTGCATGAATCATGATGACACTAAAAGACCAAATTTTTCCGATATTATTGTCATCTTGTCAAATAACTGTTCCTGACATCAAATGAATCACAAATGTTTGGAAAAGCTAAACATTAGGATTGTCTGCATGTCTCATCGGTGTCACCAATTACTGAGTAAATGTATAAATTTGGACTGAGTGCATACAGAAGAATATAAATAATGCGAATAAACTCATGCTATTACACGTATCGTTTTAATGACTTAATTTTGCAGTTCTTTCCTCTTTTGTTATGGAATTCCCAATTTGCATTCAAGGAAAAGTCTTAAATCACAGTGAAGTGTGATATGTATAATACAATGTACGTGCGTTATCAATAAAATGAAATCTCATGAAAAGTAAATGCACAGTAGATTAATATTTCTTCTATTTTTGCCGTCAATAAAGTGAGAACAATTTTGCAAAAATGCCTGTAATATCTGCTGATGAAATAATAGGTTTTATTTCTTTAACTAATTTGGTAAGTGACATCCTTTCATACACCAAACTTATATTTTTGCCAATACTTCAGCATTTATTATTGCCTTTAATAATCTACATTCACGTCCTTCCCATTTCCACACCTAATCAACAGATAACTTCTTCAAATGATTTGTTGAGTGCCTTATACAATGTTCTGAGTGGAATACTCTTTTCAAATGGAAATGGTAACGATATGAAATAATAATATTTTTTCAAATATTTTATAATTCATCGAACAAAGTAAAATATTAAAAGTTAGGTACTAATAATAATGAGAGGTTTATTGATTTCCTTTATTAACTTGCGTAGACTATACAGGTGTGCCAATATCAGTTTCCTTGCAATCAGTTTCTGCAGAACTGTTAATTCTTTATTTAAAAGGAGGAGTTTCAGAGGTTAATGCAAATATTATGCCACGATGATTTCCATTTTCGTTTTCATAAATTCAACTAGGTATTTTATTTTCAGAAGAAACTGAAGTACTGCTACGCATTCTTATTTGCAATTTTCATTAGAGAAACTGTTTCTCTTGGACTAGTAGTTTTCAACGGAACACCAACATTTGTTGCTTTGTCTTTGCTGTCCCTGATAATCATGATGTGTTTTGCACAACGAGTTTCAGACATACTAAGCTCATTACATTTTGCACAACAAAAAAAGTCGGATGAGCTGGAAATAGTTTTAACTGTAAATGAAATACAAGCATTCAGAATGGGAATCCCGCAACTGGAACCCAGTTGGACAGGAAACAATAAAACCAAAGATCCTGAAACCATACCATACGACAAAAATTATGAAATTTCTTACCAGAGGTTGAATATTTGTAAGTGTTTCATAATTTTTATCTCTACGAACAAGATATGTGTATCTGGTAATATTGTTTTGATTATTCACAGTAGGCTTTAAATCGTACCTGGAAGATGGGTTTTACGGACGTTCTTACAAAGCTTTGTACTTTGATAAAAATAGGAAAACCACAGTCAGTCTGCAGAAAAACAAACCTGGCATTTGCACATCTGAATTTAAGTCTTTTTTGCGTCAACTAAAGGTTATGATGTCTAATTACAACCATGAGAATGTTGTCAAACTATTTGGAGCTTGCACCAATGATATTTCTCAAGGTTCATGCACACGTTTGCGTTATATATGTAGTATATACTATTAATTAATATTTATTATGCTTTCATATGTCACAAAATTCACCAAAATCGTAATGCTCCAATTTAAATGTTTTGTATGATGGGATGAATACAATTTTCAATTCCCAGCAGGTCTACTATACATAGTTACTGAGTATTTTGAACATGGAAATCTAACCAATTTTCTACAAGAGAGAAAAGAGCTGTTTTTTGATGGAAAAAATTTTCTTACAAATTCCGAAAGTAGCTTAAGTACCTTGCACTTAATTCGTTGGTCTTATGAGATTGCTTGCGCTATGAAGTTTCTACATGACAAACATGTGAGGACGAAAAAATAATTTTGTCATAATATCATACTGTCACTACTTTATTTTAGTACAAAGAACTCGTTGTATTTCTGGTAGGTATGTCATGGCGCTCTGTGTTGCAAAAATGTTTTACTGACATCTGATAAAACAGCAAAGGTCACTGAATTCAACATAGCTCCGTATCTGTTTTGTGGCAACAGCTCTACATTGGAAATATCAGAGATCGACAAAGTAAATTAATTACCATGTGCTAGTTCTCTTAATAAAAATTCTCTTTGAGTAAAAGTTCGATTTTTTGCAGACTAACTGGCCGTGGCGTCATTTTCCACTCGAATGCTTCAAATACTCTTCATTTAATCGTAGAACAGATATCTGGTCTTACGGGGTAACCATGTGGGAAATATTTTCTTTAGGAGAAATCCCATACTCAGATATTCTTGAACCATCTATTCTTTCTCAAAGACTTGAAAACGAAGACTATCGATTGGAACGACCTAATAAGTCGTCAAAAGAAATGTAAGAATTTTTTCCTTTCGGGAACACAAATTACGGGTCCACAACTATTTTACAGGAAACTTTTTAATGTATTATTTTTTATTTTATGAATTTTGTTTTATCGAGTTGATGCTAACAATGCTTTGCTTAACACATCTTTTAGATATACTCTCATGAGAAGATGTTGGTGGGGAGAACCGTCTAAAAGAATAGATTTTGATAACATTTGCAATTTCATGTTTAAGATTTGTAAACCAAAACGAAGGATGTTACCGGTAGAAATGTAGTGAAAAATATTTCTATTGCTATATCTTCTTTATGAATAAATGAAAGTTTGCGATTAAATTGGGATGCTATTCGCTGTAATGCCTAAAGGTCTGAACTGTGTACAGTGTCCGGACCAATTAAAATTTCATAGTTTAGAAACTGTTAAATTACTTCCTTGAAGGTCATTACGTAATCTGTAATTACATGTTTACTAGAAATTAATGAATTGTAATAAACCAATGAATGTCATTTAAATGTTAAATTCGACAAAATGGGATGTAGGCATCTATACTTATTAGTTTCATGACAGGGTTATTTAATGTATATCAGTCAGTTCTTGTTTAAATCAATCGAATAGTTATCACACAACAAATGCGCTATACATGAAAGAAAATTAGGTATGTACTATCATATTAAATCGGATAAGGTTTTCGTAAAAGGGTAATCGGATAATTCCAGTGAAAATAGCAAATGTTTTGTACATCGAGATTCGTAAAAAGAAGTAAATATGAGAATACTGTAATTATTATCAATAATTAATCATGCATTTCAAATTGAAACTACTGTAAGACTTGTAAATGAAGTGTTCCTCCGTTGCTGAGCTCCTGTTTCCGTTTTTCAGCCTCCATGCGATGATTTGGAGCATTATAGAAGAAAACCAAAAGAGATGTTACACAAGCCACAACAGCCATTCCAATTAATGCATTTTTCATATTTTTGGGTGGATCGGCGGACGGTGACTCGTCTCGTAGACCATCTGCGGCAATAATGAAGAGGACACTAAAAGCTTGGCCACCGATCCAGAGGGAAGAGATAGAACTACTTGCAGGAACTGGATAAGTGGACTCAATGCCCAGCTCTAGTGCTACCGGAAGCAATGCAAACGACCAAATGCCCAGAAAAGCACAAACAACGCAAATCCCAGCGTAAAAATGTTTTTTCACTGCAAAGATAAATGCAATGTACGACAGAGCTAAAAGAGGAGTGAGTATTTTCAGAACAAGTTTGTGTTGCTTCGTTTTGTCAATTAGTGGACCGCAGATTCCAGCTCCGACACACCCAGCAACAATGAGAGTAATCCCGAAAATTCCAGCGTCGTCGTCAGAATACCCGTACGGACGTACGATTTGATTGATTAAAGATGAGAAAGCATTGAAAAACGATACAAAGACTGAAAACGCTATAAACAATAGCCAAAAGTTCTTGTTTGAAGAAGTTTTTTTGATAGATATCCAAAAGGGTTCATCTTTTGCTTCAGACAAGGCAATGGCTGCCGATGCGGACGGCGGCGTCGGTGGTTCGTTCTGGGTCACGAATGCTGGAAATAATGCAACGCTTGCGATCACAGCAACAACCAACAACTATTTAACAGAGAAAGAATATCACAAATTGAAAACCCACGATGACACAACAAATAATCCATATACGCCTATACACGACTTATATTTAAAAAAAATTAGATTCAAAAGTAGATTTAAATTGCGTACTGTCATCGGCATATCTTGACTAGTATTACAAATCGACGGAATAAGAAACATGGCTACGGCTGCACCTAAAGCACTTGCTGAAAGCAAAGAAAAATTAACAAAATGATACTTTATTTTTTGTACATTTTATGCAAATTTGAAATATTTTACTGTTTACATTGCCAATAATTTTAGTAAATTGTTTCATGCACACAATTCTATTTTGCATAAAATTTTCTTACAAACACTTCCAATCATTGTAGCTGTCGCTCTGCTTGATTCGCTGAACCAAACTGCTGCAAATTTCGGTGGTGCATTTAGGAAGAAAGGTTGCCCTAAAGCTGCAATGAAATGTCCTATTAAAATTATAACCAATCGTGTCACATTTGAGTCCGGGTTACTTTCTGCGAAAGAACCGAAATATCTCATCCAAGTCCCTATGTTTAGAGCTCCGCCAAATATCAACTGTGAATATTCAACAATGTCAATGATTGTTAATGAAATCCACTATGACATAACCAGGTTAATGAATTATAACGTTTGTATTATCATTACCGATTTCTTTATCCCCCACTTCTCAAATGCATAGCCGCTAAATGAAGACATTACCACATATCCTAAAAAATTAAGGTTATATTTTTCTTCAAGACAATGATGATTTTTAAGTGAATATTTTGCTAGCACTGGTTTTGGTAGTGCCAGATAAGAAACGGATATTCAACATACCTATGAAGTAAATGATGGCAGTCAAGTTCACTATTGTTTCACTGCTGTTGAGCCACGTTTTAGAAATGTCAGTGACGGCAGCAAAGGTTAGCCAAACGATATTGGTAGAAATATTCAAAATGCAAATTGCAAATAAACCCATCCAACGACGCTTGTACATATAATAGGATTCATTGCTGGAGAGAGTCTTATTTAGTATATCTGGGTGGAAACCTGAGGAAAATTCGTCAGCATCTGGAAGATAGCTTCTGTTGTTTTGTGCAGAGTGAGAATTCATGTTATGCGTACTTATTTTAGAGATCAGACCTAGAGATACACAAAGTATAAGAAAACATAAAAATATTGCCGGCTAACCCTATTTATCAACGTTACTGTATACAAATAAGAACGTGTAATCTTACTTTTCTTTGGAACTTCTATTATGACAATTGCATTCCGTTGCGTTGATTGCTTATTTAAACTTAATTGTATCATGCGTATATTTGATGAGTGCAAGATTTACGTAAATGTCTGCTATGATGAGAGGGTTAGTTAATTAGTCAGTAAAATTTAATATTCACACATTGGAAATTTGAGAACATAGTCTTAAAAATATCAGGAAATTCTTGAACAAAACCACAGTTTGACGCAGACTTATTCTCACCACAATAATAAACAATACACTAAGCATGCATACAACTGGTGGAACAATAGACGAATTCGTTCAACTTTTTAACTGCCTATTTCGTGCATCTACTTTACACCATTTTTGGTATGGATTACAGTAAACAATACACATTTGCAACTATGATATAAGCAGTCTCGAATTCTATGCTTGTTATTTCTTATACAGCAATGCATGCAGCTTGACAGAGCATTGATATTCTGTTAAAACTAAACTGAGACTTTACATAGCTACGAGCTTAAGAAGGGAGTGTACGTAACCAGGAGAGACAGCTCTTACTATAAAAATTGTTCTTACTTTTTTTGCAAAAAAGCATCATTTCCTACAGTTTCGGAGCTAGAAAAATGGCGTTAACAGACCAACTGCAGAGCGAATGCTCCTCTACAAAGTCATGAAATAATATTCCCCATTTTCATCTCTGGTTTGGAAACAGCAAAATTAAGACGATAAACGGCTGCATCTGAAAACCAGACCATGAAAATGGGAAATATATTATATCATACCTGTGCAGAGGACCTTTCGCACTGAGGTTGTTCTGTTAACGTCGTTTTGAAACTGTAAAACTGTAGGAGATGATGCTTTTTTGACGAAAAAGAAATGGAATTGTCTGGAGAGATCTTTATGGCAGGGTTTTTAGCTGTTTTTCTTAAATATGTATTAAATATACATAGAGATTTTCCTATTGAATCGCCGATGAACGAGGACATAAACGGCCGTTCACTCCCACCTTAACCTAGAATTGTTGTTGACTAGATAAACCAGAATTTAAGTAGGCCCCGTCGTGTGCGTGTATTGTCCATACACATTATTACATACATATAATTATGCACTCTGCATCATCCTTATAGATTACCACTATATTGTACACGATATGCCTAGTACTACCTACATATAGATGTAAATTAACCAAAATCTTTCATGGTAATATATGAATGCATTATATACAAACCATTGTGTCAATGTAAGACACATAGCGTAGGTAGTCAATGAATTATTTCAAATAATTTTACAAATCTATTATGTAAAATTATTTTAAACAAATAATTCATTGAGTAGATTCTAGAATTCATGTATAATGGGTTATTCAAGACTTAGGAGAATTACGCATTATCGTAGATACCATCTTTCTCAAAGTATAAGTTAATCTTTGCAAATATCTAGTTATGTATGCTAAATGCTAAGATTTCCGAAAGGCATAGACAATCCATATAAACAGTAGAAGTAGTTGGCAACAGGCATGGTAATAATAATCATAGTTCCACATGTACTTTGCAGCTTGCATTCTGTATCACACTTATGTAGGCACGCCTTAACATACTCAGAATTTATGTTTGTCATAATATCACCCTTACTTTTACATACAAATAATTAAATGCTAAGTACAATGCTATAATGAAAGAAAATACTAAAATTAACCAAAAATGTGTCGGCTGGTAATTATTCGACCATTATAATATCATTACCATTACTCCTCCGTAGCGATTACCAATGATCAATTATCTAGATTATATTAATTACAATACGAATATTTAGCTAATTATGTGACAAGGTACTAAATTATAGCTGTGTACGTGTTATATTATGTCATGACATTCAAAGACAAACATGGCTATAAAGTACTTGCTGGAATGTAAGTAAACTATACTACAAATACAACATATCCGCGTAACTCTGCATGTAAGGATCGAGTAACTGAAATTATATCCCTAATATTATTAGTGCATATATATTGGTCCCATGATTGATTTACAGTGCATCATCGCATTAAATAAGTTGAAAAAACTATATATGCGTAGAGTAGGTATCTATATGCTATGCAATTTACAAATTGTAATTTTGAAAATATACATCTATTGAATTGTAAATGGTATCTATATCTAATACATCTATTGGGAAATTGACACTATTATTGGAATGAATGGAAAATGAGATTATAAGTAAACACCTACCACTATTTTAATTTGATTTCATATGCTATAATCAATCTTCCATGTGAAAAATGTGGTAGTATTTTAATACTCCAGTTACTCATATCAATGAAAAGGGAATTCGGGACCTTTAAAAATTCTGAACAAACATTACAAACATGCACATACATTCTATACACATTGCAAATGCAATTCGTTAGTAACTACACATGTCATATGCTTATTTAGAAAGGTATGAATTTAATCATTCATTCCGCCTTTTACTAAGCCGATTGTCAAAGTCATAAAATATTATAACAGTGATTTCTATGTGCATTTATATGTAACATCCATTGTATCAATTGCAATTAAAGTGTCGGATTCTATTAAACTCAATAACTGGTAGCTTGGCACGCAGGCTAAATAAAATGCTCGTTACAAAGCCTGTGAATAAGAAATTAGTCTCAGTCTCACCCGTGTTGCATAGTAAATTACTATTTTCACGAGCGAGCTACTTACAAATGAATTACAAAGTCATAATTATAAATATGCGTAGTTCCACCAATCTGAGACGTTAGCTATTAAAACCACACCACCATTGACTTGGACTACTGTAATGTTCCAACTTCTAATAAGCAACATGGACATTATTTTCAAGTGCAGACCAAAACAAATAAACTGATGTTTTAAGCATTATGACCAACGATACGATGATGTAATAAGTGTTTTTTATCAGTGCTTACACATATACTTGCATCATTTTGGTATGCAGTACGTGTGTTAAGTGGTAATAGACAGATTCAAGTTGTAGTGCTAGTACCGAGTAGATAGTGTGAGCTGTTCTTTCATGTACAACTGATAATAGACTTTACGTTAACGGTATATAGAGTAGATACGAATATACGATACAGGATAAACGCATATAAACATATTATCTTTACTATTACATTACGGACATCACATCAGTTGTTGAGTTTGCAAGAGGATTTCAAGAGCATTCAACTAGCAAATATTACAACTAAAAATCGATCCGTTTGTATAAGCCATGCATACTTTATTAAATAATCTCGATTTCTTCATCAGTTTCGGATATTTGTTGTACGAACACATGTGCAGTCAAAGACTGGTAATTAGTTAGCTATAAAATCTGTTTCAGTCAACTTGCAGGTTGCATGAAGTGATTATTTATACATAACAGCCATACTTATAGTTGTTTAGAATCTTGCAAAAGTTGAATGGTAAAGATGTCTCAGCAATCCTATGATAACGGTGGATTTGAAAAAGAGGATGTAGCACCTAGTGAAAATTCGACGGATACTGAAGAATCAATCAATAATGGGCAAGCAGTGGTAATAAATCCAACGTCAAATGCAAATCCACAGGATTATGTTATGTACAAAAGAAGATGGTTTGGAATGTTAGCGATTTTTATGTTGAATTTATCAACTGGTCTTGTGTGGCTAACTTTTAATGCTGTAACTGAAATCTCCGGTGAATGGTTACATACTGGACAATCTCAAGTCAACTTAACTGTAAGTGGGATTTATTTCTGTGCATACTTATTGTACTCATAAATATATCATTTTTAAATGTTTATGACAATAATAAGGAATTTACTTACACTGTTCATCAAAAGAATGACGAATAAGAATAGATGATTCATATGACCATGCATGTATCATGAAAAAAAAACATATCATGTATAGCTAATATTTTTTACGCTTCTAGGTGATACTCTATTTTGTTGCCTACATAATAATGTCTTCCATTAGTGGATATGTCTTTGAAAAATGGGGAATTAAAAAAGCAGTAAGTTACCTACTATACCAAATAAATTTGTATGACTAAAAGAAAATTTATACTCCTTATTGTACAGACTGATTAGTCATGTCAATTATTATTGAAGTACTTAGCTCATGAAAACAAAAACATGTTTTTTTCAGTTAATTTTAGGGGGTGTAATTAATTTCATTGGAACATGGATACGGTATTGCGCATCTTTTATAGATAGCTCGGAAGACAACCACGAGCCTCGATTAGCTCTAGTTTTAGTTGGACAATTCATCGCTGCCTCAGGTCAACCCTTTTTTCTTAACGCACCACCAAAATTCGCCGCGGTATGGTTTAGTGAATCTAGTCGAACTACCGGAACAACTATAGGAAGCGTCTGTAAGTTCAATTTACTGAAAAATGTTTTATGACCTTTAAAAGTAGATAAATGGGAATCTAGCGGTTCTTCAGACGTATTACATAAATTAGTTTCCAAATATTTATAACTTATAATTATTAAGATAAATAAAAATGAATTCTTTTATAGCAAATCCTTTTGCTGCAGCAGTCGCAATGGTAGTAATTCCAGAACTCTGCAAGGAGAGCGATGATATGCCTTTTACGGTATTATAATTTTCCTTTCTATACTCAGACTGATTTGTATCTCATATCTTTAGGGGAGGAATTTTCCATTTGTGTCAAATATTTGTAAAAAACTTGTACATGAACTTTAAAAATATTACAGTTACTTATTTTCTGCTTACAGTTACTGATTTGTGCCATTGTGGCAACAGTTGCATTAATTCCAGCCATTTTCATGCCTTCGTTTCCTCCAACTCCTCCATCTGGGTCTGCAGCCTTAGCTTTGGCAGAAGCCGCCGACGAACCCTTTTGGGTTTCTATCCGAAAAGTTTCCTCAAATATGCAGTTCTGGATTTTGTTCATAGCCTTTGCTATTTTCGTAGCTTTTTTCAATGCCTTTTCATCGCTGATCAACCAGATCGTAACACCATACGGTTACACGGATGACAACGCTGGGATATTTGGGGCCTGTTTGATATTTAGCGGAATTATTGGTGCGGGTATTTCCGGAGCTATTGTTGATAAAACCAAAGAATATCAGTTGGTTCTTCGTTGCTGCACTCCACTACTGGGCCTTGCATATGTGGCCTTTATATTTGTGGTTAGAAAAGACTTCGAAATTGGAATAGCAGGAGTGTGCTGTGTCATCGGGCTCTTTTCCTTTGCTCTTTTGCCCGTAGCTTTAGAATTGGGTATTGAGTGCACATATCCCGTTCCTCCAAGTTCCTCGGTTTCTTTACTTTGGATGGGGGGTCAGACTTTTGCTGTGATATTCCTAGTGATTGGTGATAATTTGAGAGATGAATCCTCAGATGCAGACCCACCAGGAAACATGAAAACAGCTCTAATTTGTATGGGAGTAGTATGCTGCATCACCTCCCTAGTTAGTTTTCTCTACAATTCCCCAAATTACAGAATAGAGGCCGAGAGGAGACAAAGAGAAGGAAATGACGCATAGTTTTCCAAAATTTTAGTGCTAAGTACCTGATCAACATAATATACTAAATCTATCCGTTCAATTCCGTTCCTTCAAGAGCACCTAATTACAATTTTTTCTACTACATAATGTACAATTATTTATTGTTGTAAAATTCCTTTGTTCCTATATGTCCATACAAAGTAATTATTAACTATCGTCCATCAAAGGAAAATAAAATCACGTCACGTAATGTTGTTATTACGATTTTATTCAGAAACGAGTGGAACATAATCAATATTTACATATTTACAACGCAAAAATCTATATCGAAAAAAATAAATGGATTATTGCTACTCTCAAGTCGTTTACACTAGAGGATTCATTGAAATTAAGTTTTCCCTGCTTTACTCTAGCCACAATGTCCACCAAAACCCCTAATTTAAAAGTAATTTCCACCATTTCATTGAAAAAGTAAATGGTAAAATTGCAGGTTTACAGTCATGTCATTTTCTACACGCATAAACACATATAGTGTTTCACTACTTTCACTGCTAGTAGAAAGCAATCCTAACTGCTAGGAAAGGTTCTATGAGATGGAACATGATTGCTCTGAAGTTACAATGATTTTTTTATTTGGCACTACAATTCATATATAAATATTATTCAATTAATTCAAGTTTTCTTCAAACAACAATTATAAAAAAGATTAAATGCTACATACTTTAGTTTATTACAAGTCGCAATTAAAAATGACTTCTATTATTGGTACAAGGTATACAAAGGTAATACTACAACTTACAATGACCTCCAAGAAAAATTTGAATCGTAGTTAAATACAAATTGAGTATGTTCTTTAACTGTAGGTACCAATGTTAACATACTTGATTTTGAAGTGATACCTAAAAAGAAAACTCCGTATTTAAACTACGAATTCCTTCCATTTTCATGTTCCACAGTTCAGTCCTCCAGTCTCACCTACACATCTACCCCGTTAAGTCCAAAAATGTAATTTAGACCCTCAAACGAATATACACTTCCAATAGCAAACAATAATCCATCATTATTTACTATGAGTTAGAACGAGGTAAAGAAACGTTATCTAAAATTATTATAAATTATTTAGTTTTAACGCTTTTACATTACAAATAATCTCAGTTTTCTACTACAAATTAAATTCAATTAATAATTACGCTACTAAAGTAATGTTAGTAAATCAAAAAAATTCTTTAAGTTTCAGTCATCCGCCGCAACAAGAACTTGAATAAAATCTTTGATTCTCTGAAATTACCATTTAAGTCTTTGAATTCTGTTGCTTCATGTCTCACAATCTTGGAAACTATCTGAAAAATCACCATTAATCAAATTTTTAAATTAATATTTCTAAAGTGACTTAAAAAAAGCATTAAATATTATTACCAACAATTAAAGGGAACCTACCAATACAACAATAGTTCTCGTTGTGTTTGCAGACATGGGTAAAATTTACGTTGTAGGAAAGTGTCGACCAATCTTAGCAATTGCCTCCTGCATTCCTTGTGAGATATGGGTTGGTGCTGCTGGAGCCTGAGGTCGTGCCATATGCTGTCTCAAAATATTGGACGAAATATCAACTTGTGGGAGTCCTTGTACTGCGTGGTTTTGAGGACGAACAATGGTCCGATGAATTGGCGGTCTTTGAGCAGGAGGATATTGTACCATTCCTGCTGGCATTTGCATTCTTGGCATTTGTTGACTCATATGTTGTTGTGGGGGAGCAGCACCGGTAGTGGTGCCTAACGCTTCAGAAATCCAAGTTCTAAGAGCTTCGATAACATTTTTACGGTCTGCGTCTTCTGCTGGGCTCAAGGAATGTTGATGTAAGTTGTAATAGTTCAGACAGATTTGGAGCTCATTGATTTTCGACAAGATAGTGTCCGACCACTGTTTTATAAATTCTGGAGATTGGGTTGGATATCTTTGCTGTAAGATACTCCATATCTTATAAAACGTTGAACTATCACCATGTACTTGCGGTAGTTGACGATTTTCTTTGATATTATTATATTCTTCCCAGGCTGCTTTTCTTTCTTCCTCAGTCAATCCCTCGTCGACTTTATTTACCAGCAGAGTGTCATGTTCCAAGTATGAGGTAATTCTATCTTTCTGAGATATAAGCAGATCAGCAAGTAAGCGATCTTTTGGAACAGGTGGTATTGGTCGATCCTTTTTCTCATCTGGATCCTCGTACAGATACAGGGAATTCGTCTCTTCGAATTTAAAATGTCTTTCAATCTGATGTTCATCAACAACTCGGCCCGACAGCGACAATTTCACAACTTGACGATTGTAAATCTTTTCTTCCATAGTCCCTTCAGCCAAAAGACGATAAATATAGCATGGCTTGATTTGACCAAAACGATAGACACGGTAGATACTTTGCATATCATGAGAAGGATTCCAAGATGCGTCAAAAATTACAACACGATTAGCTCCTACTAAATTGATCCCTAAACCTCCAGCTCTTGTGGATATCAAAAATAACTTTGCTCTCGTCGTGTGTTTATTATTGAATTTGTCGCATTGGTCCTGGCGCACGTCTGTTTTCGTCGACCCATCAATTCGATAATATTCAATATTCTTCCTCCACCGTCCAATTGACAATTCTAGATTTTGTGGAAAGGAAATTGCGGCTTTACGCTCATTTTCTTTACCTTCATTATCCCAATGTTGCAAAAATTCTTCAATAAGATTCAATGATGACAAATACTGACTAAAAACTAGCAATTTGTCGCCAATGCTCTCACAGATTTTGATAATTTCCATCAACACTACAAATTTACCACCTAATTGTGGATCCATCATTTTATCTTTGGATTCAAAAAACTTAAGATACCAATCAGGTGCCAATTCTACAGGTGTTTCATCAAGAGTTATATCAGGAATTACTTCTGGTTCTTTCGCTTTTTCCGCTTCTTTCTTCTTCTTAATTTTTTTATTGTGTTTATTCACCCAGTCATCGGAATCCGACTCCCCAGATTTACTGCTCGAGTCACTTCCATCCACTATGAAATCTTTCATAGAACTTTCTGAATCTGATTCAGAGTCACTGCCGTCGTGCTTTTTCCCTGTCCGTGTCAGGATAATGGGATGAGTCCAAATTTTCAACAGATAAGCATAATTCTTCAAAAGAGATCTGTGTCGTTCTACGACACTTGTACGACTCATAAGATTTTCCAAATAATGCTTGTATAGTTCTACTTGTTTAGGAGTAATTTTCACCATCACTGAGTATTCGTGTTTGGGGGGCAGATAGGGAACGAGCACAGTGTAATCTAATCGTTGAACACAACCGTCTAGTAATTTATGCAGCACATGAGCCCGCTTTTTCATCAATTTCACATCATAGTCGTTGGAGTCGGCGTGCTGTCCGTTTTTGATAGGATTAATGAACCGATTTTGGAATTCTTTCAAACTTCCAAGCAAGTTTGGCTTAACAAAAGACATCATAGTATGGTATTCAGCTAGATTATTTTGCAATGGGGTTCCAGTAAGAACAACCCTCCTCCTAGTCTTTATCTTGTTCACTGCAATAGATAACTTTGACTTGTCGTTTTTCAAAACGTGTCCTTCGTCGCATACAACAATATCTGCTCCAGGATCCAAAAGATTTTCTATTATCTGTTGTTTCAGCTTTTCACTCACTTTCTTCTGGCCTTTCATATCGGCTAAGCGACGGAATAAGTCGTAGTGAATTATTCCAACTCCTCCTTTTCTCATGAAATAAGCAAGGGCACTTGCTCTGTCTTTATTTGTCTTCTGATCCCAAAGTTTGTGCACATTTACACGCACATCCACATCACTCAACCAACTACGCAATTCATTGTACCAATTTGTAACAGTGTTCAAAGGACAAATTATAAGGACCGTCTTGAAATTTAAAACTTTGTGAGTCAATGCAGCGTGAACGAATGTGATAGTTGTCAGCGTCTTTCCCAGACCCATACAATGACTGAAAACCAAAAGTTATTAAAATTATTAACATTAATAAAACCTGGCTTTATAATAATAAATACGAAATATTCACTATTCTTCTTAATTAAAATTATATCAACATCAACTGACAATTGCAAAAATTACACAAGTACAAACTGTAGTGATTAAAAATTAATAATACTTAGCAAATTAAATTATTGTTCCAATATTAATTTAATAAAAATATTACGCAATAATGCATCCTCCTCCAGGATTTTCTTTCTTGATTTGTTCGGCTGATTCTATTGTACAGTCGTATATAAATTTTATCCCCTTTGCTTGATGGGGCTTCAACTTACACACCACTGAAGAATCTGCTTCAACGATTGTTTCTTTGGTTTTAGGATCAAAGTCTAACACAAGAGACTCTATTACGTTGGATTCGGGCGCATCAAACTGGCTATTAAACTACAGAACAAAAAATTCCGCCAATTTAGATTTTTCTAATCAGGTTTAAGAATTTCTTCGATTTCCAACTAAATCTAGTTTTGAAAAACTTTACAGCAAGTTCTACCAGTAGTGCTAGACGAGCAAAAACTTACGATTACCAATTTTTGTTTCTCCAAAACTCGCCGTTTTCTTTCTTCCTCTTCCTTTTCAGCCTCCCGTGTACTTTCTTCCAGTTCTTTCTTGCTCATAACTTTACGAATTTTTTTCCGACCTTTAGAAGGTGACGCAGAATCCTGTAAGTATAGTACAAATAATGCGTAATGAGCATACAGATAAATTAAAATCATGAATGTAACTACTGCTAATTATATTATTTCTTGGGGCAGAGGTTTGATTTACTTTATCAACTTCAACTTCTTGAATATCACTATCAGAAGCATTTTTCTTTGCAGAATCATCCGAGTCATCAGAATCTTCCACTTTTATGCGTCTTCGCTTTTTCTTCTTCCTATTTTGACAATGTTTTAAAACATTAATTGCTACTAGTTATATTTAGTTTTTAAATTCTCATAAATAAAATTGTACTTACGATGTTTCTTCTTCTGACGAACTACTATTCTGTCGTTTCCCATGACGCTTGCTTTTCTTTTTGACAGATGAATCAGAATCTTCGTCAGAGCTGTCGCTGATTTCTTCGGTTCCACTAGAAACTTTCTTTTTTCCCCTCCTGACAATAAAAATTATGCAATCCCCTCAGCAAATTGCACTGAAAAACATCAAGGTCTGTTACAACTATTATTATTTTTAACTCACAATGCACGTCTTCTAGGAGGTATAAATTCGTCGCTGCTGTCGTCCTCGCTAAATTTTTTGGATTTGACATTTGGTTTTGGTTTACTTTTCTTAGTTTCACGCTTATCATCATCTTCGTCAGAGCTAGTTAATCGACAAACAGCAGGAACGTAATACTGTGTAAAATTAATACAATAAATCAATTTTAAATCCTGCTTTATACAATTTCAATACACCTATCCCTTAACACTTCACTAAGTAATTACATTTTTTCGTTTCTCCTTGTCATTTTTTTCAGAGTTTTCTTTTTTCTCTTTTTTAATCTTAATCTCAGCAACTTCTTCCTCGGAATCATCCAGAACATTCTTTTTCGCCGCTTCGTTATCTGAACCAGAACCAGCCAAATTATCGCTGGCTGAACTTTCTTCGTTACTGGAGCTGTCCTTTGGCATCTTTTTAGCACCTTTGGGAGTCGTAATGCGAACAGAGTCATCAGATGATCCATCTACAGAAACGAAAATTATTTTATTCTTTCACCATTACAATTCTATAAAAATACTAAAATTAACAATTAATTACATAGGTACTTAATGTGTTAGTGCTACTTGCTTATCTTATCATTTATCAACAATTGTAACAATAGCATTAAGTCATTAAGTTGTAGTACAAAGAGTAGTATTATCGAAAGCAGATACGAATTGCGCT
>JAAAYG020007842.1:0-25813 GCA_009936455.2 Tomocerus minor | reverse complement strand
GTGCACTCATCGGGGGTCGGCTTCGCCGACGCCCTCTGAGGTGCACTGGAACCTTAGCCAAGAATTATTTAATTAACACCTCTGGATCATGTTTTTAAATACAGTGGCAATCGACAGTCGGAATAAACTCTTATATAGGCATATTAAAATTAACTGCTTTTCCCTCTGCTGTAGTCCCCAATGCTAAATTGCTAACTAAAAGATTGAATGCTAAACAACCATAATGCTCCTATTTATATATAATTAAATATATTTAATTAAATTGAACTAATTGGAATTTATGGAGGAGACGTCTAGAAATTTAAGGGATTTTAATATTTGTTTGCAGTTCACTTGCTAGCTCGTACAATACAAGGAACAACTGGGAGTGAAGGGGTCTCTTTTGATTACGACCAGTCTTGGATATGTGCCATGTAAGTCAAACCTGATTTCCATCACTCAGTTCAAGAGCTTGCCATCAAACATTCTTTGCTGACCAATTGTGCTATAAACCGACAGCTATTAGTCCATGAAGAAAAATGAAGACGATTCAAAAGTTGAGGGTTTTCCATGTACCGTAAACTACGAATTAGTTCCCCCGGCACATTATTTCGGACAACCAGAAAAATGAGCATTTGAAAGTATAGTCCCCCTTTCGAAATACACCCTCCCCCCAAAAAAAAGTTTTTCCTATATTTTATCGTTATTAGCTTTAGTGACATCGAAGATACTGTCACATTAATAATTGTTTAGATATGTCTAACAGTATTATATACCATCGCTGTATCTCTTAAATAAATGGCTGCATTTAGAAACTATATTCCCCCCTACCGAAATAGTTCCCCCGCGGGGAACTATTTCGATTTTTCTTGCGAAAAACGACGAGGTAACTGCAGTTTTCCAGGGGAAGTAATTCGGATTTGACGGTAGTATGTATCGTAGTAGAACTGCGGGCAAGGGGTGACACATGCAATAGTAATAGAGCGTATGAATAAGGTATAGTTGTATAGACGCATAGGCCTCCTTGATTGAGGCTGGAATTGAAGGATCCAATATCCTAATTCCAAGATCACGAGAGCATTGACATCATCGTTGGCCTTTCAATGTCCTTGTGTCGTTTAGTGCACAGTTGCGCTGAGGCAGTAACTTGCCTCTGCATTCGAACCGAATGGGTAGAAAGTTAATTTATGGATTGGTGTCAAGTGAATCCCTTGCAACCTGCTTGTTATATCTACTCCCAAATGAAATTGTCTTATTCCCTCACATCTTTCTCACGCTTCCTCTCACATCTCATTTCACGCCTCCACTCTTTTCCTAACAATCGACAAAGCAAGCCATGAGATGACAAAGTAAGCACACCTCCGAGACTACAACATCCACTCCGATTTACTGCCAAGACACCGGACAGAAAAGAGCTTCATCGATTCATTGTGTTGCGCTTTGTGCCTGAGTGGGAAGAGCAAGAGACAATAAAACAATACTATGAATATTTTTTATTTTAGTGTTTTGACTAAAGACTTAATTAAATAACTCTGAGCACAGAAACATATTTTTTTAAACATCAAAACTACACACAGTGGTTGCTTTAAAATAACAAAGTTTATTAATAATTAGTAGATAGCTCTGATGCTGCACATGACGGTAGCTTTTAAATCACAAAAATCTCTCATATGTTCAAAAGAAGCATTGATGCATATTATTATTACCAAGTATTTTTTATCCGACAAAAAGATTTTAATCTGTAAAGATAATTATAATTTAATTAATCTTTTGCGGTGAACACTCATAATATCCTCTCCCTATTGGAGTACATTGATATGGATCTCACCAGAGCCAGAGCACACTTGCAGCTTTGTGGTTCGCGAACGCGCATTATCGAACCGCATCCAATCGGATTCGTTTCGGTCAAATTTTTTGAAAATACTGAAGTGGTTTGCTTATTGCTTCGTTTGGATCGGCTAAACTTTTTGGAAGGATATGGATAGGTTGGGTTCGCGAAACCGAAGTGCGCACCAAAGTCGAGTTCGCTATCTTTATTGGAAAAAATTGGATTCAATTCTTGGGTTCTTTCGAAGAGGTTCAATTACAATTTTGGTCCAAAACAAGCAAGTAGCTTTTACCATTTAATTCCATTGATTGATTTTTCCATAGATATTTAACAATTTTATTTCTATGAAATTAGGCAGGTGCTAATATTTTATAGTTCCTAACAAAATAATATCAATTAGTTCTATTCCAATTATAAACATTTTACTGAGCATATAAATACTGCACTGTTATAGCGAAGTTAGCGAGCCCCACCTGAAAAAGGTTTCTTTCTCTATAATTCATCTATTTTTGTTTGAACTCCAGATGTAATCTTCCATCTCTTCAACGCCGCCATGTCGCAATTGCAAAATTAAAGCATCCTGCCAGCTTTGGACGAACGAGCCATGAAGTCCAGCTATTTATTTTGGTCTTGTGCCCCAGTAAGGAGGTAAGAAAATGTTTTACTAATACTACTTGGTTGTGTAATATAATGGCATTGTTTACCTGTAATAATTACATCTCCACATTTGAAATTAATTTTCTGTAGGACATAAGGGTAAATATATTGCATGATATAAAAATATCTTTCGTAACAAATAGGTGACTTATTTTATTTTAAATTTTGGAGTCAATTTTTTTAGTTCATCTTTTAATTTTTTATGCTGAGTCAGATCAGAATTGTCTCAAAAGGCAAGGAATTTCAATAATTGAAGAATTTTTATATAGGTACGTAATTTGGTTGAACATCGTGGACAATTTTTCTCTTTTTCTCGGAATTTGGGCGAGGCTTGAGCACTAACGACTACCCCTCCCTGTAGTCTACATTGATATTCATTAATGTCAATCCTTCTCCTGTTAAATTGTATACGGAAAAAAACTTTAAAAAGGCCCTATTTAATTTGAATTCGACTTCATCTACATGAAGTATACAAATAGCCAACTGTTCTGTCAAAATATTGAAATATCGGAGGTTTCATTAATCAACAAGGAAAAGTATTTTGCGCTTTGCATTTTGACAGCTGTTTTCTATAATATCTCCGTGTATTATTTTAATCAGTTCATTCTGAATCAAGGAGCTAGTGTACAATTCATTATTGCAGAAACAATATTTAACACCTTTATCCCATGAAAGCGTCGTTTATTTTAGTGCTTATTTCTCAGATATGCAAATGGACAAAATACAATTAAGCAAAAGCAAAAGCAAAATACAGTTAAGGTAGGGAGGTAGGTGTCACCGCTCACCTCCTTAACAAGGCCTTGCATTTGCAATTTACATAAAGCTTTGCATGAATCGTTTCCGGGTAAATTCGGGTCGTTAATTTCAGAAATGGAAATATTTATCTGCATATACCTTTGAGTTCGAAATTATACACTACCTTCCCCGAAAAGACCGAATTTACTTGGCGACCACGAATTTAGCCGGAAAATGTTTATGGGGTATCCGCAGCCTCCGCAACGTTAATCTTAGCAGAAGAGTGGAGATGCGGGCCCGACTTCTGACTCTAATTTATTGTGACATACTAATAACTAAAAACGGAAGAAATAAAAAGTGAGTAAATTGGAGGCAGAGCTCTTAGCTCAGATTTTCAGTTAACTTTAATCTTATCTATTCCTTTGTACGAGTCTGTTCATCTCAAATAGACTTCCCCCAATTTCCGTCAGTTTTGGATTTGCAAGCCTCCATGAGTAGTAATTTCTTATCTTATCCAATCTCCGATTCAGTCATTGTGACTGTCTGTGCAAACAGCAATTTCCGTTCATGTTAAGCTTTGCATTTTCATAACAGATGATTTGTGGAGGGTGAGGAGCAGGAGGTCGTCGGACAACTTAATTGAACTATGCCGGGAACTTAAATCCTAATGTTGATGGAAATACTAGGGCGGGATGAGAATTGAGAGTCGTATAAGTGTTCTACAAGCGACTGCGACTGTAAGGTATGAAGAGAGTCCTGCAAACCAAAGAGGCGGGATAGTAGATGCACGTGTGGGCACATCCCCATCGTGTAATCACCACAATTTGGTTCTTGGTGCATTTTCAAGTCGTAAGGCTCCGTCCGCGTCACTTTATCTGGCGACTGATCAGTTTGTGTGGCAATAAATCTACTTCTGCTAGATGTTAGGGCCGTCTATTGTCTGTGAGCGAGGAGGTTGTAATTTATGTGTGACGACCGCGGCCTAATTCTCTCTTCCCGTTTGACACACAGAAAGGGACAAAGAACGCTCTGGAAACGGGCCGGACGTTCTCCACCATATTTTCCGAGATCGAATTCCGGCAGAAACTGATGGAAGCCCGGACGGAGGAGGAATTCAAAATGCTGATCATCAAGCAGGCTCAAGATTTATCTCAACAGTCGACTAATCTGGAGAACCGTCTTTTGGATAACCATGCGCCTGGCCCGAATTACAAATACGTAAGCTGCTTTACTGTATCACTTGACGATAGGGTCAGATAATTTTATCTTATCCGAGAACTGCTCAGCCAACTTTGGCTTATGTGCATGTATGTCGACGACGTCCAGGCTCATGAGGATTTGACTAGGAATGATGTGCACTAAGCACACTTTATGGCTTCATGCACTATCCACGTTTTTGCAACCGGGAAAAATGGCAATAAAAATGTAGGAAGAGGATGGAAGGAATCTTTAACTTTAACCTGCGGATGTTTTATAAATTTAGGTGTAAAGAGTGTGTGCAGGTAGTCGGACGAAGTATGGAGAGTAGGGACATATTACTGCGTCTCTTGAAGTGCGTGGGAGATGGCAGGAAAGTTGTAATCCAATTGGACGTGATAATGATCAGGTCCCACAATCCCGCAATTTAAGCCCGACTCGGAAAATAATTTTTGACTGTGGCATTGACTTAGCTGCACAAGGCGGTTGAATGAAATGCCTGGATTTGTTACGACAAGCACAAGTAAATAAAGAGACATGACAGGACTATTTCTTTCTTAGTAAAATGGGATGCAGAATCCCCGAAGAGAGCCTCTTTAAATATTTACACTACACGACTATCCCTTCTGCTCTCCGCCTTCCTCTCGTCTATTCCCAACCAACAGAAAGCAATGAAGTTAAAAGGGAACTCGTAAAAAATTTCTAACATCCGTTCTTCAACCTCTAAGCACATAAAGAGTAAGTGGAAGTTGACACCTGTACGGCCTCATATACTCATAACACTCCTCTCTAAGTGGGCAGGGTAGGTATACTCAGACTGAAACGCGCAACATTTTAAACTCTTAATTAATTAATTAATTAACCATTATATTCATCAAGGTGGTAGTCATGGATATGAGGATATGGGGTTTTTTCGTAGTAAGGGGACGAAGATTGGGGATTTCTTTCGAAATCTACTGGGACGTAAACAAACTATTTGCCTGAAATATTTTTCATGGCATACACGTGTTGAAGGCTAAGGCCTCTCACTCAGCCTAGTAATAATTTGTTTGTGTGCTATCCCAGTAGATCTCAGGACCCTTTCAATGTAAATTGCCCAATTTTTGTCGCCTTACTACGAAAAAACGCTATATCCATGATAACCACCTTGGTATTCTATAATTTGAAACTGAGATGTAGACTAGACATGAGGTGAAGGAGAATAAAAATAAAAAGTCTAGGAGAATAAAAAGTCTTCAAATGAGCAGAGCAGTAGGTCAAGATTTAAATGTATTTTAATGGCGGGTGAATGAGCTTTTTGGTTTTAGTATGTGGTGGAGGGAGGACTAATATGTGGCATGGTTTTGTTTGAGTCGTCTATTTGAATGTTTGTGGTTTAACAGCCAAAAGAAAATTTTTTCCGCTTTGGAACTGGGATAATCGAAGATTTTCAGAGAAGACTGCCCCACTACGTGTCCGACTACCGGGACGGCGTTGTGGGCTACAAAACTGTGCACAAAACAGTGTCGACCACTCTGTTTCTTTACTTTGCCTGTATTCTTCCTGCCATAGCCTTCGGAGTGCTCAACGACCACACGACTAGAGGACTTATTGGTAATTGACTTATTTGACACCCTGTCCGAAACCCGCCACACTGCCAGCAAATTAAGGGGCCTTAATTCTTCTCTTTCAATGGGAGTTGAGCATTGTGTCTCAATCTGCTCCTCTGTGACAAGGGAAACCTATTTGCCCTTTGCTAATCATTTTCTCTCTAACTAACGCCATTCTCGTGTTTTGGTAGACGTGAAGAAAGTGATTGTCGGTCAGACAATGGGGGAATTGTTCTACGTCACTCTCAGTGGCCAACCACTTAACATTCTGCTCACCACGGCTCCGCTCTGTCTCTTCGTCAAAAGTAAGTAGCGAGCGACTACGCTCCTTCTAATCTAACAGCTATGATTCAAACTATGCACCATAGTATTGTACTGCTACATCACAGACTATAGTCACTCACACAAATAACTGCTTAAAAGCAAAACGCGGCATTTAGCACACGTCAAATGGAATAAAAGGCAGGGGAATGAATGGGAATGCGGAGCAAAGCAGGTCAACAAGTAGAGGAAGGGACTACGTCGGGCAATTGTTTGTCCTAACTTCTTACGCTGCCCTGAAAAAAAAACAAACCAATTAAGTTCCATGGCTTTGGTTTGTGTAGCTATGAGATTTCTGCCTAAGAAGTTAAAAATGGAACGATGAAAATTTGTTTTTGTGGGAGCTGAGGTGAGTGAATTGGGGCGAGGAGCCATTCTCCGTCCCATTTCCTCTCCTTTCATTTCTTATGCGGTTTCTTATTCTAAACTCGTGGCTCTTCTGGTACAACAGTTCGTGTGTGTGTAAGTGCCTCTCTCGTTGAAAGTGCCTCTCTCATTGATTTTCTGGATTTCTAGTTTTGTACGCTTTGGCTGAGGATTTCGAGGTGGACTTTGAAGCCCTCTACTGCTGTGTCGGGCTGTGGAGCAGTTTATTCACCGCCATGTACGCTCTGCTCGATGTCTCGCGACTCATGAGATGGTCCACCAGGTCCACAGAAGAAATTTTCGCTCTCTTCATTTCCATCGCTTTCTGCGTCGATGCGTTCAGGGACACCGTCAAAAGTGAGTTGCCAAATAGGAGATGCAAACACCCACCCACCACCGTATCATACACCCACCCTATATCTCTACTATTAGTATCACCAGGGTTCCTCTCCTCGTGACATTTTGTCCCACGCAGCTCAAAAAATAAATGAAAAATCCCATTAAGCGCCAAGTCGGCCAAATGTCAACAATTTGCGTATTTTTGCTTATTTTTTGGTAAAAAGTTATCGGATTTGCCTGAGGCATCTTTGCTGCGATCCTAAAAAGAAATGGTAATGATGGTCGTAGTAATATAAGAATTTCGGATATGCCAATTTCCGTATTTTTTACAGCTGATTTCCCTTTTAGCACTGGGAAACTGGGAACTGCTCAAGTGTTGACTTAACTTTTAGAAACCTTGAGCCATTGGTTCGAAGAGAGGGAGCTAAAATGAAAATCCGCATTTCAATGGAATAGAATTGAAGAGAGACACTTTTATTTACTGGCACCCTTGTCTATCAGATTCATTTAATGACAACTGAGATAAGCGAACGAATGGATGATGGAAATGGTCTGAATTCTAAATTACGGTTTTATTTGTTTACAGATTTCAAAGATAATTACAGTTCACCTTCATGTAAGGCGATGGACGCGGCCAACGCATCGCTACTCAGACACGTCCTCAACGGATCTGAAGCCGAAGTCTTTGCTGCAGGTGAGTCTGACAAAGTCTTCATGCCCTACACACTCCCACGCACATCCTGTCAAAATTACCAGCCCCAGCTCTGCTCTTTAAGACGTTGCCTTTGAACCAACTACAAAGTGCCCACTCTGACTTCATTTGCGCGACTTTGTTTGCACTCATTTTTGATTTTGATGTCCCTGTCTAAATGATATCTCTTTGTCAATGCTTCAAGACTGATTTGCTCCAGTGCAGTGCCGCGTTCAAAGGGAAGCGACATGCACGACTCACGGCAGCTGCAGGTTTAGCTTGAGGCATTGCATTATTTGCATTGCTAGCTAACACAGTGCCAAGCAATCAGGATTTCCACTCCCAGCGCTTTGTTTTCTTGGGTAAACAAGAAATGCGGAATGCCTACTGCCTACTCCTCGATCAACTTATCATACAGGGCATACAAAAAGTTTTGAGAGCCAAAAGGCAAAGAAATGCATTTTGCCTCTTCCTTTTCTGTGGCTTCTGTCATCTGTGGAGCTGCACAGATGGCAGAAGTGAATTTTGCGCTCAAGGATTTTAATTAGTTGAGCTCCCGTTAAGACTACAGGCAGCCTTTGCTAGGCAAAACCTCTCGCGCATGCGCGTGAGATATAATTTACAGTAATAGTGAAATATTACGCTATGAAGCAACTACAACAAAATAACAACCATATCGCAGTATTTCGATGAGACTGTTTTAATAAAGCATTTAAGTGTCAGTTTTCACAAGTTAGTTATATTCTGCCTGTTCATTTTTCTGCCCTCTTGACTTTGGTGCAAAGTGTGGGTTAGGTTTTGTGGGGGAGAGAGTTTACGATGAGCCCTCAGGAATGCTACATTATTTTCTCGTATCGACATGATGCCCGTCAAAATATTTCGGTGCATTTAGTGTAGAAGATTGCAAGGTCCATTGCTTGAGCCGGTCTCGCGGGAATGAAAGTCCCTGCTATCTGCTGCTGACCAAGTTGACCTGCAAAAGTTTCATGGAGTGAGTGTGTGGGAGTTCCTCGTTGGTGTGGACTTGTAGTGTTTTGTGTGGGAAATTATCTCTCGGCCGACTCCGCTTCTTCCCTCGACAGAGTATCCAATTCTAATTGAATGCAGGGAAGAGCGAAGAGATAACGACGGAGGAGAATAAATAAATAACCTACTTATGTGAAATGACATCGTTTCCTGCCATTGTTCGAGGAGGAGAAGGAGCCAGTGTCGAGTGGGAAGAAAGAGATCATTCAAGAAGCAGAAGAAAGCTAGACAACCACCTCTCAGCCTTTGTGTCCACAGAACCATTCCTCACTATATCACCAGAGGGCTGCCTATATACTAGAGCTCCCTAAAAGCCAATATCGAGCCTCGTGAACATTTCCATCCAAACATTCCAGGGGAACAATGAGCCGCTCATTCTTCCGTGGCTATAGATATAGCCACAGTTAGGCTGACCACTCGTCCTCTTCCACGGGCTCTGTCTCCCCTTTTCCAGAGAACTCGTATATATATACTTCTTAAAAAGCACAATCAGGAATAAAATATATTCTTATGGATTGGTTTCATTCAACTCAATCCCATTAACAAAAACCCGTAAAAAGCCTATTGGCCCCGCCAGGAAATGACGTTTTCGATTGTATTCAAAAGTCTCAAACGGAAAACAGTTGTTTAGTAATAAATGTTAAATATTAATTTTTTACCGCCCTGCTCTGCTCGTAAAACAAATTGCATACTTCAAAATTATTTTCTTGGGATTAGGAAAAATATGAAATAATTTTGTTCAGAATGCGGTTGTGGGGATTATAAGATGAGCCCATCCTATGACTACAACTGTGATCAGTGCGTATGTACCAATTTTTGCGGGCAAAAAAATGCTTTAGATAGAAAGCCCGAGGAGATACACTGTCCGCCAATTGCAGACAGTATATATATATATATCTTTCTGAAAAGGGTGGCTTGCTCAGAAGCGCTATTTAAATGAATAAAAGGTTCAAAGAGTCATATTAAAGCAAAATTCAAATAGGAGAAAAAATGTGGTTTTAGTAGCCTGGACTATGTGCATGTCACAAAGCTGCTATGCTAGCTGCTCTTCAGCTGAGGATTGATGTGATGTGGGTCGTATGGATGATTGTTGTGGCAGGAGTGGAGAAGCGATGGGAGGAAGACTTAAGGAAATTTAAAATTTGTTTCAGCCGCCTCATGGACAAAAGAGAATTTGACTGGGAATGGGAATGTGCCGAGTGCCCTGTCGTTAGTGAACAGCACAGTGGAGTCGGCCATCTGTCATCGAGACAGTAGCATTTTATTTTTGCTCCTCATGCTCGGCACTCTTTGGCTGGGAGTCTCGCTCTACAATTTCAACAAAACGTAAGTCTCCATTCCATCCTCTCAATCTGACGCCGCACGTGGCCCATTCCTTCCACTCCCTCACTCCTTAAACTTCTCCCGACCACTCCGACAAACTCTTCCTCAACGGATTCACTTGAGGAGACTCCAGACGCCACAACCTCCCGTGCCCTACATTCCCACTCACATAATAGTGCCACTGTCAAAGCGATAAATAAATAGCTCCACTCTGATCTAAAATTCTTAGGACGGAGCCTCTTCAAAATAGCAAACGAAAAACTTGAACAGGGCTACTTTCCGAATTAAAAGCCCTTATGCAAATATCTACGCAACTGGCTACGCATAAATTAGCAATTACTTGTGTCAATAAATTCCATTCACAATGGCAAGTGCAATTTATACAGGGGAATATGGCTATGAAATGCAATGAAATGACATGCACCTGCCAAGATGTAGAACAACGGGGCAATAAGGATCAGGCATATCATTCTAGTAAAAGTGACACTGATTATGTCTTAGTGTCGTAGTGCTTAATTGTCCCACAAGAACTTTTATCAAAGGAAAAGTCTATTTGAAAAAAAAAAGAATGGAAACGATTTTAGGGAGCTGTTAAGCCAATCGAGAAAAATTTTGATTTATTCGTGATTTATGCTGTGAAAGTGATAAGACAAAAGATAAAAATCCCGTGTATGTCCCTGTACACGCCTATTCTATGTAGGAGCTACTGAGAAAGGGAGTTTCGCCCACTCACTGCTGGTCCAGAGAATAGTGTGAACAGGAGATGAGATCAACCAAGAAATTCATAAATGCCTACAACTTGTCTATAGAGTTTCTACTTGGGATATATGTAGGATTTCCGTGAGGGACTGGAGGTTGAGGGTCGAGCTAAGGCAATAGGAAGGGCAGGCTAAGGGATGGGTCAGATAGTGCTGGACTAGTGAGAGATAGCGGGAGTGTTGTGTTGTGTCAAGTGCTGTGGCTGAGAGATGATTGATTGTTTCAGGCCGTACCTGCAAGCCAGCAAGAGAGAAGCCCTGGCGGACTACTCCCTTCCGGTCGCTGTCGTCGTTCTCAGCTTCATCGGCTCATTTGTATTCCAAGACGTGCAGCGTAAGTATTCTCCTCTCTCTCCTCCACGCATCCCAACACCAGAGATAAACTCCGAGCGAGACGTGAGGCCAGTAGCTGAGCAACCCGAATTAACTCCCGCCCAATTATTTTTTATGCCGTAAAGACCGCGTTAAGTCCATCCGTCCATTCCCGCCATTCTTCTCCCTCAATCTCCTGACACTTCACTTACAGCCTACTTACTTTCTTTTCATCCCTCAATAGCTTCGTCCCTAGTTTATGTATGGCAGACAAAAGAAGACAGTGCATGGCCATCATGCCAACTATTTTACTCATTTTCATTACCTGGAGCAATAGACTATGATGCATCTGTACGCTCACGTTCTTTATCCTTCTGTCTCCCTCAATTTTACAGTGCCAGGGAAAAATTAATTTTGAGTAAAATTTTGTCTACAGTGGGCACAATGAAATATCAAAGATAAATTATTTTAAAAGCATTTTATTGCATTATTTTTCACACAGCATCCCTGAACAAGTATAAGAGAATTATATTTACAACAATTTCACTTGGCATTACAAGTTTAATTTGGTGATTATTAAGCCAACTCTAAGATGTATACGAGAATTCTATTTTTACTCGTCACATTGTCACTGTAATTAGATGAACAGTACATGCACTACAGTTGCAATAGCAATAGCAATGATTGATTGTGGCTACTGCTATTCAATCCCTTGCCTTGTCGTGAATTTTTGCTAGTGGGTAGTATATACAGCAATGCACAGGCTCTCACTCTATTTCGTTCCACTTGCTTTCACTCTCCTTTGCTTTCCCCGTGCACATCGTTGAGAGGAAGGAATCTAATGAGAGGAATTTTTTCAGTGGAACGCTTTAAATATGACGACAACCAAGTGTTTAAAGTGGCTCCCATGCACAAGATTTCCTGGACTGCCGTCTTCTGCTCCGTGGGCCTTGGCTTTTCTCTTTCCCTACTCATCTTCATGGATCAAAACATCACAAGCGCCATGGTCAACAATCCGTGCAATAAGTAAGCACCTCTTCTCATTCCTCTTTACTTTTCAATGTCACTATCCATCCGAACATTGAACAGGGCAATCTGTCCCCCTTAATTTCTGCAATCTTTGGATTAAAAGACTGGCCACTAATAATCCTGTTCCCGCCCACTCTTAGCTCACTGCTATTTAATATGTTGGACTGAGAGACTCCTCTTTCACTCCAAACGTCAGTATGGAAATGGACTGCATAGTTAATGCCTAAGTAGTCAATCGAGCAATCTCAAATCGCATCCACTTCTACGAATAATAAATGTGAATCATTCATGTCTCTGAAAGACAATTTTAATTATTATCCAGTGTTTGTATGTTGCGATTCGTGAAAAAGACGTGAGGTTATTATAGCTGAAAAGTGGAAATGTTCCGTAGTAGATCTTTGTAAACATTTCATCTTTTTCTCTCTTGTCGAAAGTAAAGATAAAATTAAACGAAAAAACATTTTGATCATCTAATGAGACACGAAAATGTGAACTATTATTCTGTAGATCTGTGGAGAAACATTCTTCTTGAAAAAAATTGAGAAGGATTAGTCAGAGTAGGTCATTGTGGCCGCGGTTGATGCGCCATACTAGTAACACTAATAATAATAGTATTAGAGAATAAATAAAAAAATGGTATAATTGTACAATGTGATGCCTGGCTCTTTGCTTGCAAATAAGCGAAAAGCACAAAGGCTTGCCTTTGTGTTCCCTGTGGAATGGGTGCATTTGTGGAGTGGGGAGGAAAGGCAAGAGGAAGCAATAGAAGTAAACCTCATTCACAAATCCTCCGTAAGCTGCATTAATCCTCCCTGTCTATCCATCTACTTATTTCAAAAAGCCTCGAAGCAAAAAGTGGATTAGGCCAAATACAAAGAGTGGCCTATCAAGTTGAGACTATGGACAGGACAGCAGACTCCTAAGCCAGCGATGTAAATACCATCTACGCTTTCCTCACTCCTTCTTCTCCTCTAATTTCCGAATGGCTGGGAATTTTCGTACTGATAAGTGCCTACATCATTTAATAGATCTATCTTTTAGATATTACAAACCTAAATACACAATAATGAATGCTTTTAAACAAGGGCAGGAAATCCCTCGATTATTTCGCCTGAAATATTTACGTCAATATTTTCTTTTTTACATGAAATGACCAAAGACATTAAGTTCAAAATAATTTATGAAAATAGTATTCCACTTCAAAAAAAACAGTTATTTTGATAATAGTTGTTTAGCAAAGTAGTTTTTAAACCTCAAAATATTATTTTATACTTACTGCTGCTTTTTTATGGTAGAGCCATGAATGAATGCATTGAATGATCCACTTAAACATACATAACTTTGTAGCTCAAAAAAGTAAACTCGCCACTTGTCAAAGAGATTAATTCGCCTTCATTTCTCTTTACAAAAATATCATTTCCCAGTATGCGAAATAAATAGTCAATCGTCAAGTTGTTGACGTGGACTTTCTATTTTTAATTCCGCTGGCTTGAAAGTTAATAAATCGGGCTATTTCTGCAGCGGTGGCTAGAAACTGCGGTGATCTGCTATATGAGGGCATTTATTTAATCTAAATGGATGCGTACATAGGGAGCTATAGAACTCTGTCTGCGTCTAAGAAGAATTCTGAATGTAACGGAGGAGCGTGGATGACGTGAGCCTTAGAAACGGGAATTTATGCAAAGTTTATAGTGGGAAGGGCAGTGAAGTGAAGAGGATTCTACTGAACTCAACAACTATCGAGGCAGATGAGCATCAGCTCTGGAGTGCAAGAGAAAGTGGGGGAGTGGCTGTAAGCGAAAGTCTGTAAGGACAGGGACGTGTAACGTGGGAGAGCCTAAGAGAAAGTGTTGGGAGAGGCGGGGAAGGTGGGAAGGCTGCAGAGCATTCCGAGCAAGAAATAGCAGACATAATTATTTTATTGTAGAGGGGCTCAACAATTCCAATCTGTGAATGCAACTAATCGCAGGCACTGACTCCTTAGTCATTTTGAGCATTGTGCAGCGGAGCAAGAACTCCCGACTTTTTTCGCTAAGAACTAAATGGAAAGAGATTTTCGGGAGCAGTTGCATTTCGTGTTTAGTTGTAAGGGAACAGGCCACTGCATTCCCCAAAGGAAATGATGTCTATGAGGCTAATCTCGTTATTCTCCTCCGTCCTTTCTTCCTATCCACCTCCATGCCTCTGCTCTGCAACCCATTTACATGTAAAAGAGTCCACTATCCATCCAGTCTCACACTCTTTGCAATAGTCAACAGCCACTTCATTAACTAGGCTAATTTCATCCACTGATGTGCCCTAACCCTAACATCGCCGATTTAGAATATTTGGAGCCCACAGGCCTTCATCACTTGCAATTGCATCAAATGTGTCCCTCTATGTAAAACAGTTCTAATTGTTCATCTCGCTACTAATCCTATAGCAATAAAACAGTTTTTGCTTACTAGGGTACATGGTCATGGTCGTGCCTAGCACCCGGCAAAACATCCGGTTTAAAATAACCCAAGTTCTAAATATACAATCCTACATTGAATGCAAATGTAATCCTGTTTGTATTTGCGCTAAGAAATTCAAGATTCAATACAAAAGGAAGAAATACGGCATGAAAAAAAGGGAAAATATAGGAATATTGCAAGAATAATATTGTTTTTTTTTAACTTTTCAGGCTAGATATGTCCCAATAATTTCAATTGTTTCTCATTGGTTTCTCTCCTTTCCCTTCTCACAACATTTTTTTGTTCGGGAGAGAGTGGGAAATTTTTAAATTCCTTTTCTCATGCATGGCATCATTCGTGCGACCAATTAGTGCTACCGACAATCCTACGTATGCGTATACCCAACACAATTAAATCACAGAATCACTAAACGCCTCTTCACTTTCTCTGATAAATCTCTGTGAATTTAAAGAAAAAAATTGTACAAATTTTCTCTAACTTCACAGAGATGTATCCATCTTGGTTTTTCATAGTGGGAGGATGAAATGGGCTATGTTAAGGTGTGGACACGGACTTGGACAAATATATTGGATTGAGGAGAAAATGTGAGGCATGTTGCAAATTGTTCAGTGAGTAACTTGATGTTTTTGTTTGTGGTGGGTTGCAGGCTGAAGAAGGGGCCGGCGTATCACTGGGACTTGATGATCGTAGCCATCATCAACGGCTTCCTGTCCATTTTCACGATGCCGTGGATGCACGCAACTTTGCCGCACTCTCCGCTGCACATGAGAAGTTTGGCAGATGTGGAGGAGCGTGTGGATCAAGGGCACGTCTACGAGATGTGAGTCTTTTCATCTGTTCGTGGCGACGGAACTCGTGCCCGTGCCTTCCCGCACTTCCCTTTCGCCTCTGCCATTAGCTCAGAAATCTATTGCCATTAGCACAAGTGATTCCTTGCTCTAAGCTCAGGTGAAAGCTAAGTGAAAGCAATTCCCGCCCAATTATTCATACAGATGTTGCTCAGCCGAAAGAAGCAATCCAATTAATTGTCGGCAAACTGCAATTTCCCTATCGCCGTCTTGGGTTTCTCGCACTGCCTCAATCCTTACAGCCATCCTTACTCCTGCCATATCTAGCCATCAGAAATGCGAAGGAGAGGCTGCGAGTAGTACACTTACTCCCATTGCCCATCCTCTACGATGCCGTGTATCGACTTCGTCTGAAACAGACGATGAGACGAGGGACATGGGGCACCCTGTCTCTTCTTGGCCTAACAGAGGAAAGTGCTCTTCTTTTGGCCACGAGTCATTGCTAAAAATATTTTTCAATCTGTAACTTAAGGACTCTGATGATGTTTTGGGGGTACTCAGGGCGGGCACTTGGTGGCTACATGGTCTAGAAGGGAGGTAGCTGGCATAATCCTTTGACCTGGAGACATATTACCACGTAACCCAGAGCTAGTGACGTCCTAGCTATAAACTGGGCAGGCTCAGTTTAATAATTGGCGATAGTTTTAAGTAGAGCGCGAAAATACTGTGCAGATTGCCATTTCCGAAAATAGTAGAGAAGCTTCCCAAAAATTTGAGATTAACCTTTTACAAAGAATAGCCTTCCCATTCCTGGATGACGACGGGGACGTTAATTATGGGCGCAAACAAGGAGAATGTGGCTGAAAGTAAAACCCGATTGGAATTTTAGATCATATAGCCCCACTTATTATAAGTCTGGAGCAGCAGAGAATTTGTTGGTATCCCCTGCACGTGGTGGTGCTGTGTGTGAGGTGCCCAGGAGGCGGAGGGCAGATGTGAGCCTCGGACAGATGCAAGGAAACGAAGGACTGTCATGACTTGGCTGGCACGGCACGTTTCCGTCGCGGCCTTCGGCTTGGCTAAGAGATGCAGAGAACGGGAGCTGAAGGACAAGAGAAATAATGTAATTTTTGACAATGTACTTGTGTAGAATTGTGCGAGTGCGGGAAACCAGACTCACGGGAATCTTCTCTCATCTTCTCATTGGGCTCTCCATCTTTCTCTTGCCCTATCCCTTGGGGCACATCCCAATTGCTGTTCTTGATGGACTCTTTCTCTACATGGCCGTCACGGCTCTCAATGGAAATCAAATGTTCGAAAGAATCACTCTCCTCTTCATGGAACAGGTAAAGCTCTCTTTTCTTGTTGATTCACCTCCTCCTCACCACCTACCCTCCTCTCCCCTCAAATCAAACACTTCTAAAAGTTTCACTTCGTACCTCTATATTATTAGACACTTGTCGAAACAACAACAAAGGGGGCTATCTTTCCTTAAAGACAGGACATACCGATGCTAAGTCCCTAGCGTAATGCAATAATAATTCTGGTTTGACAGATAATTCAATTAATTACAGACAAATTCCTCATCTCGGCTCCTACAGTTACGCAATTTGTCTTTATAACGTACTCAGAGCTAGTTCTTCATTGAATAAACATTTATTTTCAAGACAACTTATTCCAGGCCAAAACAGACTGCAGAATGTTCTAGCCATTTTCTTTCCATCACAGTTTTACTCTTGCTCAGTCCACTGTGTGGACTTATGTGCGTTCTTTCTTGCCAATACTGAAATTTTACTTTCTTCATACTACTTTTTGCAAGCACAACAGTCAACTTGCAATATGAAATTCCTTGTTGAATTGACAATGAAAATAATGCAAATAGATAGCATTAAATCTATTCAAATCGAAAAATTAAATATAAAGTTGTTAAAATAAATATGAATAGTACAACTCGGTTTCGCATTCAACGAATGAAGAATACTTTATTGAGAGCTCATCCAATATTTATACGCCACATAATAACTAATAACCAATACAATTATGAAATTTGGATTAATAGATTACCAATCTTAAACACTCAATGCAAACAATTGAAATTGAACATCAGTAAATAGTTATGATACTACATAAAAAGGAGGTAGCCTATAATCAGAAATACAACATCAAAGGTTAATGTACTAATACAGATACAATATTTAGAATATACCTACTTATCACTACACATGCACATTCCTTACCTAATTACTTTGTGATATTTATAAAGCAGAAAGAGTTTTAACATTACAGATATAGTTTTTAAATGACACGGTACAAAATATTTCAACAAAAGTGTCAATACTTTCTATTTGATTTTTCTTTAAAATTGTCAGTGTTCGATGAGAAAAGTTTTAGTCGATTTACTACAAAACATTCAAAAATGGTCGAATTTTTTGGAATAAAATGGAAATAGCATTTCAGCATTAGCTAGTGATTCTCAATTTGAACAGTCGACAGCGGTATTAAAATGAAAAGTATTTAGGATATTAGCTCTTTTGGTTAGATATCCATAAATGTCATTAAAATCGCCCAGAAAGATAGGATAGTTCATACTTTTATTATTTTATTGGTTGGTTTGACAAGTCTGGGATTTCCGATGGCAGGCCATAACAAATCGGACAATTTTAAAGTTAAAAGTTAAGCTATGCATTGCAATATTCGGTTTTAGGTCGAAAACGACAATTTCGGGCCATTTAATTGTCGTAAATAAAGGTAGCTAGAATAGAATTTTTTGTGCATTTTAGAATTGTCACTTTCTACTTTTCTCTGGACGGAGGTAGATATCTGTCAGTTTTATTATGTCGTACATGTGTGTCTAGCATGTTGTTATTAGGGAGTGGAGGACGGCAGGTTTATTGCTGTCCTACTCGTAGAAAGCGTCGTAAATTGGTTGAGTGCAGTGGAATCGTTGTGAGCGGAGCTATGCATAGCATGCATAGGGTTTTATTACCTTGCCATGGCCAGGTGAGATTTGGCGAGCTGTGAGTTGTGACAGGACAGCAATGCATCGTAATAAAACGGGAGACGTAAAAATTGAAAGAGAAGTAATTAAAGGAAAGCATGTCTCCAGTCTTCAGTCATATTCGGTAGACAGAAATGAAATTTGAGTTGATTTTGTTTTGCAGGCTGCCTACCCGCCCAACCATTACATCCGCCGCGTCCCGCAGAGGAAGATCCACCAGTTCACCGGATTTCAAGTTCTCCAGTTGAGTATCATGTGCGTCGTGGGATTCGTGCCGTGGGCCTACGTCAAGATGGTCTTCCCAGTCACACTCCTCCTCCTCCTCCCCATTCGGTAACTTTTCTATTTTCTAATAACGCGAGTTCTACTCCAGCCGTGGCCACCTGGCCCCTGCTAAACGCAAGTCGATCTCCATGGGAGTCATGGCTGAGTGTGTGTGTTCGGGATGACTGGGGCTCAGAAGGCGAGATGACTAATCATGAGGAAATCTCTGTCTTGGCTAGACATAGAGCTTATGAGAGTAAGTTGAGGACACATGAATGAAGATTAACTGACACAGAAGCGTAACAAGGCTGTTCGTAAGACGACGCTCTGGGAGATGGGAGAGTGAGTTTATTCGGAGGATATCGATTGACGCAGGCTGTCTCCCACTTTCAGGGGCTAAGAGCTTACTCCCAATTAAACAGTCTCAAAGGTTTCCGGATTTTCTCCTTCCAGTGTCTTCGGACTCAATTTCTGAATTTCCTCCTCTTTGGCAATCGATGAAGAAAATAGGATTTCCGAACTTTGAGGAGAAGTCGTAGCTTCGGAGGTAGACAGTTGGCTAAATTCACTCACAAGTCGCGAAAGGGGCACCAGCGAAGGCGGTGTGCGTCTTAAATGGGATTTTAAACCTTGTCACTCGCTACACTCTCCTCAATTACGTTCTGGGATTCGCAGCGTGCTCAAAGTTCTGATCTCTCGGCCCAATTACTTACCGGCTCAAATCCAAATGTGAATTATATAAGAAGGGCACTAGGATCATGTTCATTGAGGTGCGCATCCTTTCCTGGGACGAATCTCCGATATCAAATGAAATATTTTATATTCCTGACTCGGAACAGGATAAACGACTATGGACTCCAAAATAAAGAGCTGTCAAAAATCTATTTTTACCTTAGACATAGGATTGAAATAATCCTGAAATTGGAGCGTGGGAACGAAATCCCTTCGTAGATTCCTACTCACATGAAATGCAATGTTTCTAGGAGGGGATTAGTCGAGAGTAGAGATTGGGCAGGACAGGGCAGGATTAATGCAGGTAGATATTTGTAGACAGGGTTCTGCCTCCAGATGCTCTGCACTGAGCTGTGCCTCCAGCGACCTCCTACTCAAATCAATAATGCCAAGTAATTAGCTGGAGAGAAATGATTTGTGTCACTGGTTCAAGTGGAAGGAAGAGGCGGATGGGCGGGAGGGGCGCCCCCTCCGCTCTTAGCCACACACGCCACTTCTGGCCGTGGACGTGCACCCAGCCGACGCTTCTTCCTTCCATCTCAATCAACGTGAGATATGGAGCAGAGCCGGGACCACGTCTTTCTGTCATTTCCGACGACATCCTCTCAATTACGCGGCGAGGAGCAGGACACAGTAAGTGAGGGAGCTTCTTTCGGGATGTCGTCCTTAATGTCCACTTGGAATGGAAGCGTCATTAGAAGATGAGGAGCAAGACATGAGCTCCAATGTCCAGAATGCAACTCAGATCTTCTGGAGGAGGTGGGAAGGGACAGATGCAACTTCTCTGTCTCATTCTTTCCATTTCCCACTGCCTATAAATTCTGGATTCTTTTTTGCCTGTCTCCAGTGATAACGCTTAAGAGAGTGTGTGTGTTAGAGGAAGTGTATGATCTACAGAGTAGAATCACACAGACCGTTCTAGCCCATTGGCTTACTTACAGTAGCTCCCAGCGGAAGTGCCTTTGTCTCTGTCTCTGTCCACGAATATGTGATATTGGAATGCTTGGCATGGCAATATTAAGTACATGAACAGAAATCAACAATTTTATGTATTAGCCCAAGTCAATTTTCACGATTCTAGGCAAATCGTGTTATTATTAAAATATTTCAAAATAAGTAATACGATGAGCATGGTAATCGAAATGCAAGTGTACAAAATGACAAAATAAATACTTCAGTTATAGGAATGGAAATGAGTAAGGATGAGACTAGTGTGGGTATCCTGTGTGGGTGCGGGATGTGGGTGCGACGGCTGGCACAGACTCGAATAAACACCTGCAGTCGACGGACTATTATTAATTTGTCATTCTCTCTTGAATTCACAGACACAAGGTCGTCCCGTTGATCATCGAGCAGAAATATTTGGACGCTCTCGACGGCGAACACCAGTAAGAACCGGATGGAGATGCCCCGCTTTCCCGCCGCCACCTCTTCGCAGCCTCATCCATCCCTTGTGCATCTTAAATCGCAGGGACCCTACCTGCTGCGGTGACATAGGTGGTCGGCGAGGGAGCGGCGGGGAGGACCTGCCAAGGAAGAACAATCCCGCCGCCGTGGAGTTGACGGAATGCGGCGGGCGGGAGTGGCCACCCTGAGGGGAGCACTACTCTCTGCATCTTCTTTGAGGGCCTTGTGAGGGACGTGACACACAGCGCCCTCTGCTCACCGCTAGGGGACTTCAACGTGTGTCTTTAGATGTCCCACCATTCAACGCTCGTCGTCCCTGGCGATCAAGCTCATTGTTCCCTGTCTTATTCTGTTACTGAGCTAGGAATCCCATTGATTTCTCTTGGCCACCTCCTGACAAGGGAATTGCTCATTTCTTCGCCTCTGTTCATCAGGATCCTGGCCTCAACTCCGAAATTCATTCAAATTTAAACATCTAAGCTTTGGGTACAATTGGATGGGTTTGCTCTCCATCGCCCCCGCACCCACGACTATCCAATGCAATGAGACACTCTAGTCGACTGAATCCCTGTTTTCGATAATTTAATTTTCGACGGATTTTCGTGATATGTTTCGATGAAATTGATGCATTGTCTCATGGAGATTAAAAGCGGACGAATAGCAATGCCCACCAATTTCATATGGTACTATACGTTGGTTCTTACTTGCCGTTAGAACTGTTTGTGGTTACCATACCGGGAGGTGGAGCTAAGTTAAGCGGCAATTACGACTCCTTCGCTTTTGAGTTTGGGGAGACGATGAACTATACACCAAACCCATTGGACGTCATTCTATAATTCGGGATTGTGTCCTTGTGACATCAGACGACTCCTCTACTGGCCAGTGGACGGTAACCCAGTAAGCTGGCCTGGAATGTCACCAGGTGCAGCAGTCTCAGACAGATGGGTTTTCAGGCTCTGACATTTATAAGCTACTAAAAGGTGATACACAAGGCGGGAATGGACTGTAGGTTGAGAGCCGATTTAATATGTACGTGCATATGCAAATTCTGAGATGGGCCTCGCCTGTGTTACCGTTCGTGGAGACAGAACGGACTTGTCTGCTAAGAATTGTCTCTGTTGTGTAGTTAGTGAGGTAATTAATAGCGAGAAGAGTGAAAGTGAAGGCGAGCTCGTAATTATTCCACCTAAGCTGGAGAAGCGCTAATTACCTTCTGCGAGTGTTGAATAAATCATCAAAGTAAATGAAAGTCTTTCAAGTTGCATTGCACTCTTGAAATTGTTCTGTAGTTGGCTGTGCAGACGCCATCCACGCTTCCGGCAATTAAATAGCCACGTCTTTCTCTCCTTTCTACTCAAATAGAAAATCCCATTCTTGCTGTGGGTATTCACGGAGATTTCATCTCAGACATCCTACATCCTCCTTTCATTTCTCTAAAAACGGCCAAGTTCAAAGCCACTTCTCACACAACTTGGTCGTGTCAACGGAATTTCTATTTTCCCTTTCTCCCACCACCATGCACTGCATCATATTAAATTTCTGCCATCCTTATAAATCACGAGAGAACAACTACAATATGTGCAAAAATTGAATGTAGGGAACTTTATTTTAGAGCACTCTGTTTGATGGTAGCCAGTATAGGCTTTTCTCAAACATTCAAAACCAAATACTACAACTTCCAAATTGTTTCAAAGCTATAGCATTGAATATTATAAAGAGGAGCTTGTTCGTGATCGCCTGCTCGGTCCCAAGACTCTCCGACGTCTTTCCCAATGACTTCGTCTTCTGCAATCTTTCCCCATTAATTAATTCGCGTAAATTAGAGAGAAACAATAGCCTAGAGAGTCTGTGTTATCCACACTTGGGATTGATGCGATGTATTTATATTATTTATACAGCCACAGTGCAGTGCATGTATAGCCATTGCATTGTCAACATTTGCGTCGCTCTCACTCGCGCCTACTAAATAAATAGACTCATACAGGCAATACAAATCCTCAGCAACTCGTGATGTTGACTATGTTCTTGGGAAGTGTGATGAGGAAGAATGGCTGTGATGGGATATTTATTCGTTGAAGATGGTGGGTGGGGAGCTAACCAATGACATCTCAGTGTAGGCAATCAATTCCACACTTAAATATTTCACACGAGTCTCGTTGGATATGCAGGTGTACAAGGGCTGTCAGTATAGCAGCTCCTCATTTGTCTCATTAAAGACTTTTCAAAATTTGCTACAAAAATATTGCGGCTAGTGAGAGGCAGAGATAAGTCTGTGGAAAGGGAAAAATAGATAGCTACTGCATTCTTAACTAAACGCAATTAGTGGGCTACTCAGGTAGGTGGTATCGAAAAGAGCAGAGTTCAAATTGCCATTCTTGCATGTAGCGATATGTAGGAAGGGAGTGTATTATTTGGTAGCCTCTGCTCAGGATGAAGTCTCTTAATTGTCATAGCACACTTGAATGGTCAAGTGACCTGTGAACAACAGTCGCTCTGCTCTTGGCTTGAATGGAGTTGAGCGAGGTGGGTGGCCTTTCAGGTGAGTGAGCGACACCCAACCCAAGTGCATAAATTCTATTCTTTCTATTCTCTTCATTCACTCTCGTTTATAGGAAATGGAAATCCGCTGAGCTACCTAAATGGCTATAAAAACACAGGTAGCTGATCCTGGTCAAATTTTTACAAAAGGTGACTTCCTCGTCAGTGGCGCCCTCTTTAGTTCTTGCTAACCGTAGTCTTCAAGCATGTTAGGACATAGTCAGAGTGGTTAAAGGACCTTTATAGACGGACAAAGGACAATGATTCTTGAGAATGAAAAATAAAGGCCTTTGCAAAATAAAGTCCAAAAAAATAAGATTGGCGATAACTCTCGGACATGACCCAGGGGGCTCTGTAAAAAATACTGAAATTATTGACAGTCCGATTTATCACTAGGACGGTCAGAATAATGGCAAGGACAATCTAAAATAAGACGGAAATTGATCTAATGAATGCACGGGAAACACTAACTTTAGCATTCGAATGTTGTGCCATTGAAATATGACAAGTTGTCTACGACGTCACTAATTGACAATCCAGTATCTGTGTTTGTATTCATTCTTGAAACACCTTAACTAATTAATCCTCAATGTAGTTTTTTTTTTACACAGTTTAATCTTTATCTGCACTACATTTTAAAGTAGGTACCACCTATATCAATGCATTCAAATACATTAAAATAGAAAATCGTTTTTTGTGTGGAGATGATATCAGAGTTTGACGCTTCTGACCACTCCTTTTTACTAATTAATAAGTTACTTTCGTTAACGTGGATTCAAATAGCACGCTTGACTGATTTTCAAAAAAACATGGCTTAGAAAAGCGCAAGTTTCTCCAAAACTATGAAACTTTAAGGGAATTCACCAAAGTTCCTGTGAGAGACAAATCACATTCAGCTACTACAGTTAAATAGATAAATCTGATCAGTGAAAGTTGAAGAGTGGGGGTGTTTGTGCCGTGCGTGGTAATTAGAATTCCTGTGTATGAAGTATACACACCGTGGCCCCGACTGAGGATACAGATTTCTTTCCTACAATTTCCAGAGCCGCCCTACAACAAGCAAAAACAATTTTGAATGGCTTTCTCCTTCTACTTAGTAGGCCATTATAGAGTGTAATTGCTACAATGTTTATTCATTGGCGCGGGAGTAAAAAACGCTGAGGTTTGCGTAATGGCTGGAGCAGAGTGTGTGTGGCTAAGCGTCCGTGAGAGACGGGAGTGATTTAATTAGTGGACAGAGTGGGGGAGGAGGCGGGAAGGGAAGCCGAGCAGACAGGACACCCATGCAGCGAAACCTAACATTAGCCTCCATTACGCCCCATCGCATTATTGTCCTTCCGCTTTGATTGTCAACGACGTCCCTAGTCCCACTCACTCTCACTTCCAAGCACCCAGCCCAAATCTGCTCCTAGCCCACTCAGCCACACCAACGACAACTCCTGCACCCGCAATCAATACTCCACCGCCATTCTTCATCAAATAATACAAAACAGAAAGAGGGATTTTTTATTCTCCTCCTCAAAGTAGCGACTAATCCATTAATCCTTTTTCTCAAAAATGTCTAGAAATATAAAAACGCAGCACAATGCCTTTGATCTCATTGTTAGCAGAGTGGGGCATTGCATATCTGCTTTAAATTGGAAAGTTGTAATTAATGTAATCCCACATTGGTTCTCTACATTTTTCTTCCGTTGCAGAGATGTAGATGTAACAACTTTGACGCACTAGAAGCGGTAATATATTCTACCGGAAATCAAGTTTGATTTGCCTAGCAATAATTGCTATTCTGTGCTCAAATAAAAATGGATTAGTGGATGGGCCATGAGCTGCGCTTTAATATAATGAGATAATGCAATATTAAGATTTCCAACATATTGGTAGATGGTTTTTGATCTAAATTTTCCTATGGGCATTCACATTCACAAATCCTTTCCTCATGCAGTAAGTTTGAAACGCCAGAAACAGCTCTCGATAGGAAATAAATGTTTATCAGCAAAAATAATTATTTCATAGAACATTTTGACATTTTTGACGTTTGAACGAATCCATCGCCTCTGAAAAGTTCATCCCATTGCATATTGCCTGTCAGATTCCATTCTTGGTCATTCTCTTGTGAGATTAACTTTTCGCCGTGTATCGTATTTGCAAGGTTTAGTTGTTCTTGTCAACATATTGGATTTTTACTAATTGGAGAAGGAACAGTAGGGTAGATGGATTGTGCCGTTCATCTGGGTGATAAAATTTAAAATTGTAGAGCTCCGTAGTAGGGAACACGGAGGTTAAGTGCAACTACGAGACGACAGAGTACAGTTTTGTCATGGCCCGATGTGGAGAGGCAATTAGAAGTTAGGCATGAATTAAGATCCCCCAGTTAATCTGCCATTATACATCGCCTTTTGCGCTCCCGTTTTTATTTTGTTGTAACCTCGAATATTTCCCAGCATTGAAAAAGGCTCGTATAATTTAGATCAAACGACCAA
>JAAAYG020007831.1:1910-25821 GCA_009936455.2 Tomocerus minor | reverse complement strand
TAGGTAGCATAGCGGTAGTAGCGCAGCGGCGACATACCGATCCCACGAGATCCTGTGAAATGGTAATAGTAATAGAGTACTGGAGTATGCCTATAAAGAGTTATGTGGAATATTATGGGCATGATATCAAGTTACATTTAAATAGAGGAAGGACGTCTGAAATGAGGATGATGGGGGATGAAAAAAGCCGAAGGTTAGGAAACGAAACCACTTAAAGATGATATCATAATGGATGACGCATTAATAATAACTAGCCGTGTATAGAGTGACTAGGAGAGTGGATTAATAGGGAAGCTTTTTGAATAGAAGAAATGAGAGACGAGGCGTTGAGTGGAGTTGAGTAAAGTGCAAGGGAAGTCGTAGGCAACTATTATTATTGCACTACCAGACAGGCAAATGAAATGAAAGTCATGCCTGCACATTTTCACAACGATCCTTTATTTGTAAGACTACTCCTACCCTACCTATCCAATGCATTGTCTATTCATATTCTCTGAATTACGCTTCGGGTGCATCTACTCATGTAACTACATTGTGTCACTGTCACAGTGAACAATAATCGCAAATAAATTCTTAGCTGCCAATCTTAATCCTAAAATGGTCAACTACATTTTGCTCATTTTTACCTTTTGGAAACTTCTTGTTTTTGGTTCATGCTCAATGAAATAAATTTTCAAAATTAATCTATTATAAACTATTTTTATGAACTGCAATAATTTTGGAATAAATAATTTTCAAATGAAAACACCCTTTCACATTTTCTCACTTAAAGCTACGACTAAAGACAAAAATGGGCAATATTTTGATCTTATCGTTGCAATAATGGGTAAGTTGAGACTAATCGCTACTTTGTTCATTAATTAGATTAATTACATATACGCTTGTATAATTGTAAGGTTTATGGATATGTGGAAAAGTGAGAATGAAGGAAATAAAGAGATGCATCTTGTAACTTAGGGATCTATTTCTGTCCTCTTGAAAATAACGCAGAAGGTTGGAAGTGTGATACAGATCGAGCTGTGGCACTACCAGGTCATGTGGATACACATATGCGTGTGGGGTGAACTCCATTTGTTTGGTTGGATAACTACAACTCGTTGCACTCTTCACCCTTTCTGTTCAATACGACAACTCGGGTCTTCGGGGTTAAAGATTCCATTCCATTATGCTCATACATAATATTCTTAGCTAATATTGTAGACAAGTTTGCCTAAGTCCTATACACTATAAATAAAATGCAATTCAAACGAGATTTACAATGGATAGTAGCTATTGATAGTATTAGTTACTCTGAAGGAGTCTCTCTCTCTCTCTCTCTCTCTCTCTCGGTGTACGCATATAAGTTTAGGGATGTCGTCGGAAGAATAGGGAAAATATTGTGAATATTGAGACGAAGGGAGCATCTGTTAGTTCTCCCCTAATTTTTCGGGAAAAGCCATAGGAAAGCGGAGGGTAAATTGATGGAGGGGAGAAAGGAGAAACGGAAGCCGATTCCACCTCACATCAACATCCCGAAAAACTCAACAATCTATTTGACCTTCTATCCTCTTATCCTATATGTCTACGGAGAAAGTCTTCTGTAAATCAGAAATCTCTTATTTATTATTTCCAGAATACTTTTATCTGCACGAAACATTTCTCAGAAGGAAATCTAAGCTTTAAAAAAAAACTAGTTAGTCCTATTTGTCATTTTTAAAGTTTTAAATCCAGTTATAGGCTTATATAACAACAACTACTATGTGATGTAATGGTATATAGTGGCCTGGTATGTGAAGCTAATGTAGAAATGCACAATAATAATGCATGATGCCACATAAATAAGAACCGCGATGCAATGCACAAGGGTCGAGGAATGGCTATTATTATGGCTTCGGGAGAATGCAGGGAATTATGCCGGGTGGTTTGTTGTGATGTGAGTCGGGGGGCGGGGCAGCAGGCAACGGAGCAAAGTTCTCCTAATTAGATTACGTGTTACTTTATGTTTAACAACTTTCCTCATAGCTACTTCCGTCATAACTTTATTTAATTTGCGAGTAGAGTACACGACTTGGGCTAATAAAATTATTGTTCTGTCTGAAATTGCCTCGCTTAGGGTGTTAGCCAAATTAGAATTGTGAATTGATACTTTTATTCCCGGCTTTTATGCAAATGCCATGAAGATTTTCGTTGGAGTTACATTCTCTAAGCATATCTGATGCTCAGGTTTAAATCAACGAGCGAAATAGGATCGAGTGTAATGTATGACCTCCTGATAATTGTCTATTAGACAATTAGCACGGTGTACTTACCACAGTATATTTAATATAAAGGCTATTGATAGATACTGTCACAACCAACAACAAGTACTCTACTTCTAAAAAAATATGTTTAGCAGCAATTCAATAATAATAAAATCAGGTAGTTGTGCCATTTTTTCAAACAAGAATAGTAAAGAGATTTACTAAAAATTTAGAGCTTGATTGAAATTGAAGCCGTCTCGTTCAGCATAGAAGAGCAGAGAAAACGGAGTGAAATTGTTTGAAAGTGAGACAGACAAATCATTTCAGCTTTTGGTAGAGAGTTGCTACATAAGACAGGAATGTCATCTTGCAACTGAAAGGAAAACTTCCCGTTTCATCTCTTGACACCCGGAGCCCGAGGATGGTAATTCTAAACGCTTCCTTCACTCTGCCAACTGCCGACTACTAAAATCTCATCTTTTCTATTTCCTTTTATAGTATCTTATATCCATTCCACATCTTATCTCATCCCATCTATCTTCATCTCATCTTGTGTTAAAACCTGTACATTTATCTTTACCTGTCTGACTAATTCAAAGAGTCATACCTTCTTATTTTGTTGAAATCCGAACTAATTTTCAGTACAGAGAGTAGTGAAACGGTGTCTATATGTAGTTTAAGTACCTACTGAAGCGGATTCACAAACAAATGCAACAGATGCACTTAAAAATAGAAATTGACCCTTTTATTATAAAGCATATTGCACTCAAAAATTTTCTAAAAATTTTTAAAGAAAAAATAAAGTTTTTCAACTATTGATGATGGTATTTGAAAGTTGCTGATTTTGTTGAAATAATTCAATGTACAAGTGTCGGTGTCACAACAAGATAACGTTCACACAAGTATGTATAAGTGTCTATTTGCAGGGCAATGTCGTTATTGTTGTAAGATAAGATGTGTTAAATGTATAACGTGGCCGTGCACCCTTGAAATTGAAGAGTGCATTCGATTGAAGTTGACAAACTTGTAGTACTGTAAGAGATGAAATGTTGATATTTAGATCTTGAAGAGCATAATATGTAATCGACTGGTTGTGAAACAAAAGTGCAGTAATTACAATGTGCAGCTTCCATGCAGGAGAGTTGCTATCTGTAACCTTCGCAGTCTTCTCATTACTGAGATAGCCTGGCAGTAATTAGAAATAATTAGAGTAGTCATTGCCTAATGCTCTGGCAAAATAATAAGTGCGAGAAAAGAGAAGGCAAAAAAGGGAGCCCCACCCTCGGTCGCTATTCATCTTTAATATTAGTCAGTTGAATGCATATGACTAGAGAGACACAGAGCTGATGTTCCTACTCTTTTTACACGTTGCACATGTCCAAAAGGTGTAATCGAGTAATTGTAATGCATGTCTCGCTGCATACATTTAAATCATGATACACATTCTTGCCACAATATCTTTGTGTAACAATAAATATATGTATAGACAATATATTTTATAGAAGAGTATAAGAGTATGTTGAAGAGAGACAGAGAAAATATTGCAAAATTTGCATTATATAACTTGCACTTGACAATCTCGTCAGAAATAATTCTAATTTAATACATTTTCAGGAGCCTAGAGCTTCAGGAGCGGAATCTAGATCAAAAGAGACGAGTCAATTCAATGCACACACTTAGCTACACATTTTATCTGATTTGTATTCTGTTACAGATTACAAAACAAGACACATTACTGAAAGAAACTACTGTTGGACTATAATTATATAATGCTAACATATTAATTGAATGTTACAGATTTCAATCTCCTTATTAAAATATAAATTATCTCATTTACTCTTTCTATAATATTTCATCTACGGCTACCTGTATGTATATAACTTACAGAAATAATTCTTTCTGAATTAAAAAGAGTTTTATATAATAGTATATAAGCATAAAACTGTCTCTGAACCATATTATTATTATTATTATTATGCGTGTATGGATAGAAAAATAAAATGTAAATGAGCAATGCTCATGTAGTAATTTTAATTAGTGATAAAAAGAAGAATAAAATATTATGAGTGCGAGCGAGTGGCGAAATGTGGGAGCATTATTTTTTATTGCCTAATTGAAGGTAAATTAGTCTCTACTCCAAATCCATCGAGAGTTTTGCAATCCAGAATTTAAATTCGGCACTGCATGTTGATCTCTGACATGACATCATGCAACAGGCCACTGTCTGTCTCACAGATAATGTTTGATTTATGAATTATGAAGCCATCAGCATGCATCACTTCATAAATCACACACATTATATTTTTATGACAATTATGTGACTATCTCGCCTCTGTTACGAATTTTCACGAAGCTACCTTTTAAATCTTTGTGTAGAGTATGGATATAGGGATGAAAATGATTATTATGCAACTCTCGTCCTCATGCTCATGTTTAGCCATCGGAATTTAGCAAGATTTTTATAGGAATTGTGAATAGACCAAGACAACACCTACGGAAGAAAGTCCTCGCCCTATTAAAAAACATGCAGACAAAAAAACAATCCTTACCTACTCTTGTCAAATTCTGTCAACACAAAGGCAAATAAAATTTTGCCTTCAATTCAAGAAGTAAAAAAAGGACATAAAATGAGTCGGCACTTAGAACTAATTGTAGAAGAACAACTAAAGGGCTCGTTAATATTTGCATATGAACAATTAAAGGCCACATTACCAAAAACAAGTGTTTTTATGGGCCAGTGACTGAGCACTGACCTGTCTCATGCATTCATTAGCAATAAAAACATGTAAACATTGAAAGTAAAGCAGTTTACAAAATGTCTTTGTATATCCTACACCTCATTGTCAGTTCATCAACTCATTTTTTATTTCTTTTCATTAACAAACCGACATATCTATAACAATAAGATGTTACTCAAACTGCAAACAAAAGTATAGATCACAGAAATAATGGAAGAAGGCGAACTGAAAATGAAGAAACAATAATAATAAATGAATGATCATGCAGGTTTAGAAATTGGAGAGAAGTGGCCAACCTACAACTGCCATGCCCTTTCAATTTGGAAAAACAATGCAATTCTCAAACTGGAAATAATCTTTTATTTTTTATGACTCTGTCAAATATTTTTGCTATAAGGTACCACCAACCCCTGTGCGTGATTTTTTTTTGTATACCATCGTACAGCATGTTATAAGGGTCAAAATGCAGAGCAAGGAGTGTAACTTGTAATTGTATACATCAAAACCCAATAATAATATTATTACTATAAGATCGACATTTTGTTAGTTAGGAGATCATTCACAACTTCTTTACTATTAATTTGCAGCGTCCCAACTCCATAATTGATAAAGAGCACTCCACGCCCTTCGCACTCAATCAAGACAGAAAGAGAGCAGAATTTTTTCCGTGTGTGTACTAGAGTCGAATGTTTACGTCCCTCGGTCGACTACTTATTTGTACAAATGTGTCATATTAGGTTACACAGTCAATCCAGTCCAGGTGTGTGTTACATAAAATACATGTCTGTATAATATAATATATATACGCAAATACCTTTTATTATATTCATATATCTGTATATAAAATATATTTTAGGTATATTATTTACCAATTGAGCTAAAGGTTCCCTTACACAAGTAAAACAAATCGTTTTTCCTTTTATGATCCAATTGTTAGAGATATGTGAGCGAGATATTCAATATATTATAAGATGTAAAGAGATAGCAGTACATGGCAAAGCACTCTTTTCGCCATTTTTCAAAGATTCAGTGTCGCTGACAGTGTATTACAAGTATCATAATCGATGTTTATTAATTTTATTAGAAAGGGGTCGGGACACTTTGCATTATGATAATATTATGATGTCCCCTCACTCATATACCTATGTAAAATGTATCTCTGATCTGAGACAGGAGACAGATGGTCAACTCTCCTCCTAACATGTAATTTACCCATTATTTCATTCAAATTCAATGAACTGCATTGCGATTCCAGTCTCTTGCACACTGACACCAACTAAATCGATGGCCATGCCAATATTAAATGGGCCGATCTACTGCTACACCTCGATAATGTGCAACTGTTTAGCAGGCACAGCAACTAATAGAATTAGATTCACTATAAATACTCAAATCCTTACCTGAAAATGTATCAGTCATCTTGACTCCAACCAACCATCGACAACAACAAAAAAACAATCAGTTTTATCACACCTTGGAAATTACTATTTGAATTTTGAAGCAAAATGCTCAGAGTGAGTTCAAGTTTTTTTTATAAATACCGTTTCTAGCTAAATTGTTTGAAAATACCCGGCAAATAATGAAAATCTGGAAAATATAGTGCCCGCCCAAGTGTTTATATTAATTACTCATTATTTTGGGATCTTTTGAAATTTCCAGATCGCATCTTTCTTGGCCCTCGTGGTGGTTGCCCGAGGACAATTCATTAACACCGGCGCCTTCGGCCAAAGAGTTGTTCAACAAGCTCCTCTTGCCTATGCCCAACCCGCATACGCTCAAAGAGTTGTTCAACAAGCTCCAATTGCTTATGCCCAACCCGCTGTTCGTTATGCTCAACCAGCCGTCTACGCTCAACCCGCCGTCCGCGCTTATGCTCCAGCTCCAGTTGCTGTAAGACTTCAAATAATTTTTTTTAATGAATATATTTTTTATGGAACATTATCATTGGATTTTATGACAAAATATTTAATTTCCTGATGATTTTCTCAATCTAACCTAAAGTATGGTTATGGACAGGTCGCTGCTCCAGTAGCCTATGCCCGCCCAGTACAACAAATCCGTGCTGTTGCCGCTCCAGCTGTCGTCAAGACTGTCGCCCCTGAGCCATTCGACCCTCATCCACAATACAACTTCGGATACTCCGTCTCTGACCAACTTACCGGAGATCAACACTCCCAAACCGAATCCCGTGACGGAGATGTTGTCAGAGGTAGCTGCCCCTGGCGGGAAAAATTAAATATAATTTTCTAATTTTAGAAATGATTGAAATATTTAATTTTTCGGATTGTTCTCAGGCCAATACTCCCTCGTTGAGCCCGATGGTTCCATCCGTACCGTCACCTACACCGCTGATGCCGTCAATGGATTTAACGCCGTCGTCGAACGTACCGGAGCTGCTGCCCCAGCTGTAGCTGTTGCTCAACCCGTCAGACAAATTGCTGTTGCCCAACCCGTCAGACAGTTGGCTGTTGCTCAACCAATCCGTGCCGTTGCTGTAAGAAAAATAGATCTAAAAATATTGTCTTTTAAAAATTCAGATTTTGTAAAATATGGAAGAAAATTGCCATTTTCACAATCATAATTTGATTTTCAGGCCCCAAGATACGTCCAACAAGCCCCAATCGGATATGCCCAACCCCAAGTTTACGCCTCTGCTCCCCGCATCGGACTTGGAGCTCGTGTAGCCTACGCCGGTCCAGCTGCTGGTTTGGGATACTCCACCTACCACTAAAAACCTCTAGTCTGTGATTACTGCGAAAACAAGTTCTCCCTCTTCCCTTTTTCTTCGGCACTCGGGCGGGCCCCGAGTTTCTTCCGTTTTCAACATTTCAACTGAAAATGGCTTCCTTGGCTACGAGCTTTGATTTCCCTTCGCCTTTTTTGTTTTCTGTGGAAATTCCCCTTCCCCTCATTTTTAATTCCCTTGCTTGTTCAAGTGCTTGAGGAATCAGAATGGATTCAGATAACCTGCTCCTTGCTGCCAAGTTGTTTCTTCATGTTCATTGATGAATTATATCAACTTGAGAATTCTTGTCTTGCCTTTTCATCACAAATGTCTGCCTGTCGATCGTGAATGCTTGTTCAGTCCTTGAGCGATCTGATCTGATTTTGAAATCCAATGCTGTTATTTATTGTTTTCTTGTCTATGTTCCTCTGAGATTATCGTTTTCTTCTTCTTCGTCTGCTTATTCTTACTTATGCTGATGTATGCATGGACATTCTTGCTACACAAATTCCTGCCACCACATTTATTTATTGATGCTCCTGTTCACTTTGCTTGATCATTTATTGGCATGTGCTCCGGTGACTTATTGCTTCATCCCCACTTGTTTGCCCAGTCACACATTTTGTTCTTGCACTTGTCCTCTGCTTTGCTATCAGCCTCATAGTATCCCTTGATTAGCGATTAGCTAAACTTGAATGTCTTTGATCTAATGCAACTGCTAATTGGAATGCAAATGTCCTTAATTGTCTTCATGTAAATTTATCCAAGTCTATGTAATTCTAAGCAGTGAAGAAATGATATCAAATAAAGTCTTTTCTGAGAACAACATTTATTACTCGACTTCCATTCTTAATTTTCATTATTATTTTTTATTTTTATTAGACAGATAAGTGATAAATATATATAATTTAAAGTATTTAAACATAAAAATATCGCTTTCTATTTAAGTTGTCACAGTTGTAGAGAACCACAAAGTAACGCTCTACAAAATCAAAAGTTTAAATATAAGGGGATTAAAAATTAGTTATTATTATTATGTAGTACCTAATCAACTTTCCAACTCAACACTTTTCTTTAGAAAGGAGTTACACACTAACGCAACACACGATGATAAGATAAAGTATTTAGGTAAGTGCATGTCTATCAAGGAATATAGATATTTAAGTACGGTATATGTAACATTATTATGTAAAGAGAAGGTATATAAAATGCAAATGCAAAAAGTATGCGCAAGGGTTATATTTCGGGAATTTATCAGTTATATACCCTGACGAAAGCTTTGGTTCTAACTTTGGTCTAGCTTTTGTCTAGCTTTTTGGTCTAACTCTGGTTCTGCCTTGGTCCTAACTTAGGCAAAAGTTTAGATAGGAAAAGGTATAAAGGGTCATTCAGATAAGAATTTTGCGCATTAGGAAACTATTTCATTCATTTTCAGCCAAAAAACCTATTTAAAACCAATTATGTATAATATTTCTGATTTCGATATTAAATCTGAGCCCCCTCCGAAACTCGGGAGTGCTCACGTCTCCTCTCCACAAATAATCTAATTTCTCCCAACTAGACGGACGGAGGCAGCTACAAAATATTAGAAATACTCCCTGAAAAACACACAATCTAAATAAGGATTTTGTTGGAAGTTTGAAGGGGAAAAAGATAATGACCATAATAAGAATAAAAATATGGCATAAAAAGGTTCATTTTATTCAGAGTGACGTAGTCGCTATGTATAGATCTGTTCTGTCTGTCTGTCTGTCCGCCTGTCCCTGTGCACGATATTCTTTGAACCGATTAAAGTACAACGTTAAAATTTTCTGTGTGTCATCTGGAGGTCAAAAGGAAGACCAAGTTCTATTATGGGGTCACTACCATTACAGGGTCATTTTCTCTTTCTCTTTATGACAAAACTGTGCTCAGTCATTGGAGATGGTAAGAAGCTAATGACTAATGACTGAGTCTTGTAATGCTTTGCGGCAAATTGAAATTTAGATAAATTGAATAAAAAAAAATATGCTTCCTTATACTTGCTGCACTCAGTCACTGTTGATAGAACATTTGATAGTTGACATTTTACATTTGACATTGGACATTGGACATTTGATATGGCAGTACGTCACTCTGTTTTACAGCTATTTGAATAGTTTATTGATACTCATTTTTTTGATTTCTAAGACAAAGGGAACCTTTTTCAAGGACTACTCAATCGGCGGGAAAGCAAATGGTTTTCTGGCTTCACACCGTTCGTTCGTGCGTTCGTCATACATCAGCCGTGCTCCGGGTCATCTCTTCCATTCCGATTTCTGTTGCTCGCACTGCACACCTGCTCTCCATACATCTACCTTTTCACTCCGTCTTATTTTGTCTCCAGAGATTTTCAAAAGCCCGTGTAAATGGAAACAATGCAGAGTAGGGAACCAACTGTACAGTCTGTTCAAGTCTTCGGGCGGAAGGTAAAAGTCAATTTCTTATTTTAACATAATTTTCAGCACTTTATAAACTTAATATTTTGGGATTAAGAAATCGGGTGGATGCAGCATGCACGGAATGGAGCATTGTAGCAGTGTCATCTGCCACTATGTTATTAAATGTATTTTCACTCCCTAAACTACTTATAACTATTGCAAATGACACGCCTGTTAATTTTTCAATGACTTCTAACTCATTGTCTTCAGTATAATATTCTGCTGGTTGTTTGTCATTTGTTAATTACTGGGTTGTATGCTATCAAATGGGCAGAATTAAACAAAATAAATTATTAACAATACGGTATTGTTCAGCTTACGACTTTCCCATTTTTAATGCGATGAGATGATAGAAATGGGTAGTAGTGCATGCAGGGTCGAAATTTAATGTAACGCTTCTTTCTTTGATTTCAGAAAACTGCAACTGCCGTTGCATACTGCAAAAATGGCAGAGGACTCTTAAAAGTAAATGGTCGCCCATTAGAATTGGTTGAGCCTAAAACCCTTCAGTTTAAGCTCATGGAACCCATTCTTATCTTGGGAAAGGTATGCAATGCTTTTCATAATTTGGCAATAAGCAAAACAATAATTTGAAGAGGCTATAAATGCCACTCAATCAGATTCAATGAATTATATTTTAAAGCATGTTGAAATAACATGTAATATATCTATGAATATTTACACAACTAGGCAGTCGTTTTTATTATTTTGTCAAATGTGTTATTTAGGTTTTAATTGAATTTAATCACTACTTTTAGGATCGTTTTGCTGATGTTGATATCAGAGTGAGAGTGAAAGGTGGTGGTCGCGTAGCTCAGGTCTATGCTATTCGACAAGCCCTTGCTAAAGCTCTGGTAGCTTACTATCAGAAGTGTAAGTCAAATTATAATTAATTGATTGAATAGCACATTAAAAGCTTGTTTAATTGAGTCACTTGTATTAGAAGTGTGTACTTAATATAATGATTTGTTTTCTTGTGCAGATGTTGATGAAGCCTCCAAGAAAGAAATCAAAAATATTCTCGGTCAGTACGACAGAAGCCTGTTGGTTGCAGATCCCAGACGCTGTGAGCCCAAAAAATTCGGAGGTCCAGGTGCTCGTGCTCGCTACCAAAAGTCTTACCGTTGAGAATATCATGTCGTTTTATATATGGGGGTTTCTTGTTTACGAGCTTATCACCCTGCCCTGTTTAAAATAAAGAACGTTTTTTAACCATCTATCTATAATTGTTATTTGATTGCTGCGATATTACTAATTATTTACATTAAATTGTATTAATGTCATACAAGTTCATATTTAGTATTATTTAGTGTTTGCTTAAAGGAAATTAGATTTAATTCGATTAGCGGTTAAATGTCTCTTGCCGTGCACCTATTTAATTGCATGTCATGCAAAGAAAAATGATCTTAATTTCGTCAGCAACATAATAATGTATTATCTCAAAATCTAATGTACTTCCTCCTGGAATTTTTTGTTCCATTATCTTCTCAAAAAAACCTCCCGACAAGTTTCCTCAAGAATCCTTTATGGAATTTCTAGTCATTTTTATTACTTCATTACTAGTACATTTTAGTGAAAGTTTTTCAGTTTCTTGTTGTCCCAGTTTAATACAACGCAACGTTAAAAATATTATGCTGTTTTATGTTTCATAATAATACTGTACTTCTGACTTCATGATAATACACTTCTCATTCCTCAAAATGGAATTAAAAAAAAACTTATCTATTAGCAAACAATTTTTATTAGAAATTAAAACAAATTAATGGGCCACTTTGGCCAGCATTTTTGGACGTCTTAGTCCCCCTTACATAATAACCCGGAGAACTGGCAGGAATCGAACCTCTGACTTCCGATAGGGAGTCAGACGCGTTAATCGAAATTTCGAAATGAGTGCCAATAAAATCTCTTTCAATCTAAAACACTGTCATTTACAATCCATTAATTAACAGACATCCATCCACCCCGTAGGCCAAATAAATTGAACATGCCCTTGAAATTCGTTATTAGGGAATCAAAATGTCCAAGAAACTGTTTGAACAATAAAACTGAACCAATATTTATTTATTCTTAAATGGAAAAATAAGTTGAAGTACCTATCGATTGGATCAGTTTGAAATTGAACTGGGGATGAGAGTTAATTATTAAGATTCCCTTGCACACCCAATTGGAAGAAATGATATGCAAATACGGACGTGCAGTACATGCACATATACATTATACATACACAAACCTAGAAATCCCTGCCTGAGTGATCATTGTTCCTTAATTACCATTTTCCTAAATTATTATTATTTAATATCTTAAAGTAATGTACTCACATAGCTATAGGTAAAAGTAGGCAATAATATTTCAAGGGAATCCATAAATGTTAGCTGGCAATCGGCACAAACCGACACTAATTCATAAATCAAATTCAAATTGTAAATTATGTAGCACTGTTAAGACGCTAACTGACATGATAATATTACGGATTGTACGAATCAAAAATTTTAATAATTTAGATTATTAATAGAGATTAATAATTGGAAATAATAATTATAATAATAATGTAAAACTGGATTAGTTTCTGATAATAGGAAATTGTCTAAGCAAGCAAAGTGAGATTATCTTGCATTTGATTGTCGCTTAGTAAACTCCTATTTGTTGAAAGCAGCCTCCGTTTTAATTTGCTCCCTCGCAGTTTTATGTTGCAAAATTTCCATTGGCGATTTTTGTTTTCATATTTTTTGCATTATTATTATAGTATTTCAATATGATTATTCCATGTTTTCAGGTCATACCTTCACTGGGGCCAACCAAATCAACAAAATCATAATCAATTGCTTTGATTTTAAACTATCAATACCTACCGCAATTCCAAATCCCAGCCCCAAAAATGAAACAATTTAAGTAATTAGTTAATTGTATACATAAAATGCACAGTCGCAAGTTACCTCCACACCCTAAATACTTTTCAGTTGCTCTATAACTCAATAATAATAAAATATTTTACTTCCCGTCTGTTTTTTATTAGGTAACAAGGAAAATTGGGCATTTTTCTATATTTCCATTGTGAGATTGTGACTAATACTAAATGTAATATTATTTGTTTTTGTACTAAGGTGTGTATAAGATAACGCATGGGTGTAACTAACAAGGTACCTATAATGCAATCTGGATTAATCTTTATAGATTGGTGGTTTCGTTTATTGTATGTAATAATTGATAATGATAAGTATTTGATGCCAATTAGTGATTCTTAGTACGAATGTCTATGAAGTGACCTTCCTGATTTCTGTCCAAATTAAAAATTCTGTCCTTCCTTGTTGATCCAATTATTTTTATGATGCTGGTAACAATTAATATCATTTTCAAGGAATCATTAAGTTCAACAGAAATACTTCAAGACTTCAGCTATTGTCTGTGACTTGTCTGTTTGATATATAACCTCCGACGATTTGTAATCTCTTTTCAATGACCGCTTTCAGAAGATATGTCCGTAACTTTTTCTTATTTCATCCAACTCAAAAGAATTTCCAAGACAAACTTCATTTTTCATACAATAAGCACAAATAAAATTATTTTATTTGCATCTGCAGTGATTTTTAAGCAAAGTTGTAAGAATAATTATAGCTTGTCATTATTCCAAGCACATTTATTGTCTTTGAATAAAACAAAATTTAACTAACAAGTATGTCTATCTAAGGTGTGTATACTTTATAAATAATAAATGAATGGTTATTTCGACACAAGCATCACAGTTATGCCAGATATAAGTTGAGATAGGAGCCAAGTCGTAATAAATCAAGAGCTAACTACATTTTAATAATTGTTCTAAATTAATAAATAGCATTGAATGGATTGTAGAGTGTGTGTAGAAGGCCGACAAAAAGCCCGAATGCCGAATCTCGTAATTGTACAGCGTCTAATTATCTTCTTGTATACACACAGACTTAATATGATTGGGAGTTAACTCGTTATTGCCTTGTAGTGGAAATGTATGTGCATATGTGTCAGAAAATATATAGGTACTTTTTTTTGTTGTTACTCCCTGAGAGTAGTTAGTAAAATCAGAAGAATAATTAACCGGGGTTATTCAGACAATGTATTTTAGCTTGTCGAGCCTTGCTCGCAGTGACAAGCCCATGGAAAGAGGGAAACAGAAGTAATAAATAAATCAAAACACAAACTGCATTTACATACGTCATTACTATTACTGCAATGATCATTAGAGGAGTTGTGGCTATATGCACAAAGGTAAAATTAAAAAAATTGACCTAAATGTTAAAATAAATATCTAGAATTATAGCTAAAACATAATAATATGTGATTAGTGCCTTATAATGCTATATATGCAGAGGCTAATGCTAGAGAATTACAATTGTGATCTATGTGTGGATATCACTGATGGAGTAATGCAATGTAAACAGTTATTAAAACAATTCACTTCTTTGGACATCACCTGCCACTGGATTTGACTCTGTAGATTTATTTCTCTTGAATTACCTACTATGAGTAGGAGACTGTAGGACATGGAAGTTTTTTTCTTTTCTGTCTGATTATCTTTCGCCGATGCTCAGATAGAAAAAAACATACAATCACCAACCAAATAACGCATTCTTTTATGGGAATCATCGTCTATAAGGTGTATCTCCCTAGTAAATAAAATATACAAGTGTGTATTCCCCATTAAAACATTAAAAATGGCTTATTATTAAGTGTAGCCAAAGTCACTTTTTAATTATGAGTTTTAATTGCCAATTCCCTTCATCTATTTCCCAATCCCTTTACAATGACCAATGCTAAATATCTTGGAATGCTCAATTGACTTTAATGAAAGTGACAGTCCAGGAGCAGATTATTATTTTATTGCAATTGGACACAATAAATATGTACACAGACATTTAGGTAGCTAAGCAAGTAGCTTTAACTACCCACACACAGTGAATTATCATTTGTAAGTTCATAAAGAAGGAAAATGATATACATTTAAATGTACACACACAACTATATACAATACATGCAAATTGTAAGCAGCCAATAATATTTAGCATGTAGGTTAACTAGAAGTACTTTGTAGTATTGGCCTTTGATAGCAAGTCTATTAGTCTACAGACAATAGTCTTCTACTGTTACTACGCTGCGACTACTTTGGATAATTGTATCGATAATTACTTAAAAACAAAAAAACATTACATTGAATTAGTATAATAGTAAATGAGTACATTAAGCCGGTCGCACACACACACTGGGCCCTTTTACTTCTAAACTTCCAACCTATGCATCTCATTACCTCCTACCTACTCCACTTTCATTGAAATTAGAATTTTAGAACATTTAAAATGACATTGGCCACTAATCACTAATTAAAAGCACGTCACACAAAAATACTGTAATTCAGGCCGACAAATATTGTTCTTTAAAGATTATTATCGTTATCAATTTCATTGGATTAGGATTATTATTACGTAATCATACAAGGCTATAGGTATACCTTTTATTTCAATAGGTATTTAGTTATTTTTCGATGAAAAATTGATTACATCTAGTTCCTCAGTCTTTGTTTTTAATTTTTTATAAATATTCACATTTTAAAAATGCGTGGATTCCGACAGGGTGCAATGGAAAATTAAATATATTTTAAATTAGTTACCTTTGTTCACGTACTAATCAGTATTCAATCTTCCTATTTTTACACTTTACAAAATACAACCATTGAAATTTTTTATAAATTATATTAAAACAAATCATGGCCACGTGGAATATTATTCCCTGTTCCATTTTTTTTAATGTAAATTGAAACAGTAGCATTTATAATGGGAAACTGCATTAAAGTTTGGAGTTGTGATAAAGTTATATCTCTATGAAAAATGTGTATTTTTCAAGACAGTTTTGAATTTAAATCTATTTAATCTTAGAAGTGGATGATATGGTTAAGAACATTGATAAAAATTAATATTTTTTTAATAAAATTCATTGTAAACAAATTCGATAAATAATTTCCGTGCAAACTTCCTATTCTAAAAGGCAATCGTAGCACAATTTAAATATATACGTACCTACATACTTACCAACAGTTTAAATAAAAATAAAAAGTATATTTTAGGGATTAAATGACTATTATCATAAACTAGATAATTTAATTCTCTTGATTACTATTTGAATTGCAGGTGGCATAATTTACACGTGTAAACAGCTTAAGTGGTTCATTTCATTTAATTGATGTGGCAAGATTGTAATTGACATTGTCTCACCCTCACCTTGTAAGTGAAGTAATTAGCTTTTAGCAGATAGAGTTTTGAATATTGTCAAATCCTTAAATAGCGAGAGTTTCGCTAAGTGCAATGACTTGACTTTTGGAGCGAGACCAAAATTGTCTTATCTTTTTATCAATGATCAATGGATGGATGACAGTTCTGAGATACGATGGCTGACTTGTATCTATTGATTTTGCCAATTGTGCAAAGGGCAATTAAAAAACGTGACATTAATTGAAATGACGCTCTACACAATTCAAGTAAGGACAAAAGTGTTGGGATTGCAATTTGGGAAAGAGAAGTGGTGCATCTAGTTGGCACTTGACTCTCTGCAAATTGTCCATCTCCACCGATAAATGCCAAATCGAAAAAAATCCAAGTGCAATCTTTTGTTGTTATCTGATCTCCTACACAATAGCGTGTAAGAATGTCTGTGTACAAAGTAAGACAATAATCGTCGTTAATTTCGTGTAGCTATGTCGTAGATACGTAACATTAGTTGACACACATACAATGCTCAGATCATGCATAACGTTACATAGACACCCAAAATAGGTGACGTGATTTGATTCTGAAGTATCTCGACTGCATAACACTAATTGTGATCAAGTACACACAACAACAGTACAGAACCTACAGATCATTGATATCAAATACTGGGGGACCATATTTTCAGACTCAAATTTGAATTTTTTCCATTAATTTACTCTTGGCTATTTTATTATAAATACTCAAAATTCAAATCATTTTTTATGAACCTGTTCAATGTGAACTGAATTAAGATTGCTAAATTTTTCATGATTTACATTCTACAATACTTATGACATTGACAATGCTTACCTTTATGTCTGCCATTTATTATTTATTTTACATCATTCCATTTAAGTCTCAATTTTTGAATTCCCAAACATATTCCATACTTTGGATATATTTTTCATTGTCCAGTCTAATTGTAATTTTTTTGGACTGCAATGAAGAGAAATTTTGAGAAATTACTTCCAGGTTTAAAAATATATTTGCTGGAAAATATCTAAAGAAGAATGCATGAAAAGAAAAATTGTATTGAACAATTTAAATAGTATAGAAACTCCAAATATTTGGCAACTGGATTAAGCATCCAAGAATGGAATTTTCGTACAAAATTCTAATTTTAATATAAAATCGGATTTAACATACAACTAAAATATATTTATGTTGCGGCCCATACTGGGTAAAATAACTGCAACGTATTCTGAAATCTCTGATAAACTATAATGTGGTCACCCTGATTAACTGAGGAATAGGTAGCGCAGCCAGAGAGGAACGAACAGGGTATGTATAGGTATATACCAGCATAGAATGACTAATTCTTTGATATATAGAGCGATGTAGTAGTGGAGTAAGGCGATAATTTCCATCTGATGGAGCAGATAGTTGTCAAACAAGAGTTGATTGCTATTCCATTTACACATGGACACGCATTGGACTCTGATCTGGTGAGATGAATACACTTAGCTAGTGACTTACTTGCATGTTGAAGAATAAAAGTGACGAGGGCAGATTATGTTGCTCTAATTATCGTAAAACAAGACAGAGATACAAACTCATTGTTTCACTCTTGCTCTCATCTCGTATGTATGATCATATCTGAGGATATAAGTGTGTTTTTGTATGCAGTGCTTATTTTTCTACAGCCGTAATCCATCATTTCGTCCTTTAGTGCATGTACTGCCATTATGTTCTGTCGTATCTGTAATAGTAATGAAGAAATGAGCACTGTGCTAAGTAAGTAAAGTAGCAATCAATAGCAGATTGTTCGAATTAAATTCATTGGCAAGGAGCAGGAGAGTAAAAGTATTTATTACAATTAATCAACAGACCAAGATAAGGATACCAAAACCGTTATATCACCACACTATATACCGTAAAATACCAAATAAAAACCCCGGGCTTCTGTTATTGGAATAATTTTTGGTTTCTACTACAATGCTGGACTGGACAGAAATAGAAGGGTTGAAATAAAACAAGAAGGTTTCCTTTGGGTCACAACCTAATTAAATTTTAAGTGCTTGTTCTATAATATTTGGCATGTAGTCTTTGGAATTCATCTTTATTCAAGTTTTGAAATTATTTAGAGATATTATTATAAATTGGAGCACCAAATTTCGAAATTGGTAGAATTTCTAATTTTCTAAATTTTTATTTCAGTTTTAGAACCCTTCGAAAACTACTTTCGAATCAATTGGCATAATTCAAAACTATAGTCTAAATTTTGTCGGCAGGGCAAATGAGCGGCTTCTCCGAACAGTAAAGTTGTTCAGGGAGCCCCTGTAAGTAAGTCTTCGCGACTTGAGCGGTAATAGTGTATCTATTCTACTCAATAGTATATATCACACTCTCCCACTAACATACATATGGTCTAGATTTGAAACATAAATTAAAGTTCTGACTTTGAGTACATTTAAGTATGATTCCTATTTTAATTTGCAATTAAAAATTTTTGTGCTACAATTTTTTTGACTTGAAATTTTAATCCGACGTTTTTTCCCCAAAATTGTTATAATGTGTAGTCACTCATTGCACATGCGTAAATCAATGCACATAAATCAGCACTAAACACTACTGTAGGTATCTAATGCATATTTTACGGTGACTTCATATTTGATTCACCTTCACTTTTCATCGTCAGACAAAGAACAACAATGCATTGGTCTATTGTTAAAAAAAGTAAGGTAGTAGTGGGATCATATGATCCGAGATACATGTAGCGAGATAATCAAAGCTCAGATCATCCCCCAACAAGAAGAACGTGTTTAAATTGCCTTTTGTGTGTGTGTGTGGAATCTGCTCATTGTTCTCTTGTCAATTCATTCCCACTCATTACTTACATTAGCAGAGATTACATTTGCATTCATTGCGCATTAAGAATTAGCATGAGGAGCACTATAACTTCTGACTCTTACATAATGCAATCAGCCACTAACTCTGTTGACTGTTGAGTTCCCCCGCCTCTTAACCTTTCTTTGGATTAAATGCCGACATCACATCAGCATCAGCGGTGACATGATTTGACTTGACATCATCAAACACTGTCCACAAGATATTCAAACATGCAAATCTTCCCTGTACACTACTAAAACTTTAGCCCAGTGGCAAAAAAAAAATGCTTAAGTGTCGAGTTTCTAATGGAGCCTAACGCAATTTCCAATAAATCCTAAAACTTTTGAAGAGTCAGGTGACACTGTGTACGATCTCATTTCTTTTAGCACACTAATCTTAAATAGTTCATGTAGTTTACTGTGTAGAGACATTCTACTTGAATGTATTCTGATATAGGAACATTGAGCCTCCTCCCTGTTATTAAATGTGCTCTCAATTTTACAAGAAAGAGGCTCGTTCCTTGCAGATTGTCAGAATGTCTGTAGCAGATTTTGATTGCAATAATATTATCTTGCAGACATTTTGCCAAGCCATTTATTTATTTTGCTTATCTCTATCTGTCGGCTGTGTGCTTGTTGAATTAGTGATCTCTCTCTCTCTCTCTCTCTCTCGCAATTGACTAAGTAATACAAGGTGCACTCTAATAGCTACATACACAACAATCTCAGGCAGGAACAATTATCTGCATGGAAAATGTATGAATGGAATGTTTTTCTGATCTCTGCGTAATCCACTATGTACATCGTTGTCGTCGTGCGTATATTAAATGTAGACAATAGATAGTAAAAAAGATACCTTAATTTAGTACATCCAATCCAGTCTATAAAATAACTGTTTACAGCTTCGATAAATACATATTTGCAAAGAGGTGAGGAAAGATCAAAAAAGATCAATTAACTTGATCACTGCTAAAGATACATGCAATAATAAATGATTCTTATATGATAATATGAGGGCACATATCCTGTATATATGTCTATAACGTCTTTAAGTGTGTTTAATTGAGTCACCCCTTTAACTCGGCGCTACCTTGCTTTTGGCAGTTACACAAGAATATTTGACATAGTGGAGCAAATGTGATTAATTCCCATAAGTACCTGTACCGATTTTACATTATATCTAATCTGGATTAAGGTTGACTTTACAATATTTCCCTTGTATCAACTTGTATGTCAGAATGTCAATTAAGAAGTTGGGTTTGTTTGCTTACGCAAAAGAGTACCTTCACATATTATTATTATTACGAGTGGAGACAGATATGCAATTTATTTATTTATGCGATTTCTGTATCTTTATAGGAACGTTGTCATTCCACTATCTTATTAGTGCAATAAATTCTATTTCCAATTTAGAGTTAAGCCGTTTTTCCTAACTTATGTCCCTTTATGATATAGATTCCCTTGTAATTCTAATAGCCCTGCCTCGACAAACCCATAGCCATCAAATAGATTAGCTCTGGCTATAGAATGTAACATTAATAATATGTATTTAGGTACCTGAAAGATTAGGTAGCCTCTCATCTCGTAAGATTAGTAATATTTCCATGTAAATTGTAATTGTATTTGCACACAGGTGTATTCTGTATATACTCTCTGATGTCTGTGCAATGATGCAGTAGAATTCCAATTAAACTGCTACCTAGACTATTATTATGTAAAAGTTCAAGTGTAGCGACGTACGTTTGTAGCTTATCATCTCGTGTGCATACTATCATCGTCCACACACACACACAAACAGAAGATTGAAGGTTCTTTTGTTTGGCCCATTCCTTCTCCCCCGACATCAGATTCAGCCTAATTTTAATTTCTTAATGAACAGTGAGATGTTGAGAGTACAAGGGCTGCGGTTCGAAATTCAAACGTATAAATACCAATCACTCCTCAATTCCAATTCAGACATTCACCGACCTCTCAGATCTACGGATCCATTCAAACAACAACTGCTCAGCAGTCACTCAACCACAAACCTCTTTATCAAAAAGAATTTTTGTGATATTTTCAAAAAGTGATACAATCCTAGCATCAAAATGATGAAGGTTCGTGACTTTCAAAAAATTTGTGCCCAAAATTTCCTTTTATTTTCGTTTTGTGCTCTTCTCAGGAGTGAAAACGTTTCTTTGTTCTCCATTTTGTGCATTACTTACAAAGGACCTAGAGTTAAAGTGTTGAATTATTTTTTCCATTAGATTGCCGTTTTCTTTGCCTTGGTGGCTGCTGCTGCTGCTCGCCCACAATTTGTCTCCGGACCAGCTGTAAGTATTTTAACCCCCCCCCCAAAATACATGCCCAAAATTTTACAAAATTCAAAATTTCAGATTTTTTGCAAAACCAAGGATTTTAACTGACAAATCTGTTTTTTTCTTACCTTAACCTAAAAAGTATGGTTACCAACAACCTCTTCTGTCTCGCCCTGTAGCTCACGCCGTAGCCGCACACCCAGTTGGAATTGCCCACGCTCCAGTAAGTCGTAAAAATATTCTAGATTTAAAAACGTAAGACGTCAAAACAAAGTAATATTGGTATTCTCCAAGTTTGATCTAAATGGCTCGTACGCCGACGCAGTAAAAACAAAAACTATTAGCCTGATATTTAAAATAAATCTTCCCGGGCCTCCATTTCATATTTTGTCTTGACGGAAATTTTAATTGACTATATTACTATTTGCTAACCTGAAGTATGGTTATGGACAACAGGTTGCCTATGCCAGACCTGCCGTTGCTGTTGCCCACGCCCCAGTCGCTGTCGCTCACGCTCCAGTAAGTCTTAAAAATATTTAAATTCCCGTTTCAAAAACGTAAGACGTCAAATTATGCTAATACTAGTAATTTGACCCATCCTTTGAACGGTAGAGTAAATCCACATTTTTTGTATTATATTAATATCGAACTTTTTTACGCCGACGCAGTTAAAAAAACAGTTATCATAGTATTTAACTTTCAAAGATTCCGGGGCATTTCATATTTTCTGTTGGCGGAAATTTTAATTGACTTTATTACTTTGTACTTTGCTAACCTGAAGTATGGTTATGGACAACAGGTTGCTTATGCCAGACCCGCCGTCGCTGTTGCCCACGCTCCAGTTGCCGTTGCTCACGCTCCAGCTGTCGTCAAGACCGTTGCCCCCGAGCCATTCGACCCTCATCCACAATACAACTTCGGATACTCCGTCTCTGACTCCATCACCGGAGACCAACACTCCCAACACGAATCCCGCGACGGAGATTTGGTCAAGGGACAATACTCCCTCGTTGAGCCCGATGGTTCCATCCGTACCGTCACCTACACCTCTGATGCCGTCAACGGATTCAACGCCGTCGTCGACCGATCCCCACCAACCGCCGTTGTCCACAAGGCCCCAGTTGCTGTAGCCCACGCTCCACTCGCCGTTGCTCACGCTCCAGTCGGAATTGCCCATGCTCCAGTTGGAATTGCTCACGCCCCAATCCGTGCCATCGCTGCCGCTCCAGCTTACGCTCAAGTAATTTAAAAATTATATTTATTTCTTGAAGTTTTAAATCTTTTCCCGAAAATCATATCTTGTCATAACGGAAATTTTAATTGACTGTATTGCTCTATTTACTAACCTAAAGTATGGTTATCCACAGGCTGTTCATGCTGCTGGCCCAATCCGCGCCGTTGCCGCCGCTCCAGCTTACTACCATTAAAACTTTAATAAGTTATAACAAATTAGTAAATTCAAATTAGCATTTTATGTAAAAAATAGTATTCATCTTCACTACTTGTACCTTCACTGTAAAACGCAACTTCTCTGTTACGACCTGCCCGACTCTTCAAACGAGCTTTATTTTACAAACCTTTTCCTTGTGTCTGTATCTCAAATATGAATTAGATTTCTACGTACTCTTCTCCATTCTCTTCTCCGTCTTTAAAAAAGTGACCTTTGAACTTGCAGACTTAAATTCTAGCAAAATTATTCTTTCTTTCCTTGCTGTCACACTTTTTCCTCTTTCCAAACTCTCTGACTTGACTATACTTGCTCTGTTTTATGTTCCTATTTCCTAATTATTGGAGAAAACTGAAAATAAATCGAGTATATTAATATATATGCTGTGAAAATAATTTCCTCTTGAGTCCTTCGCACATTTTATTTTTCCATCACAAACCATCAGCATTCACATTTATTAGAAATATCTACGCATGCATTTCTCTAGACAGAGATTACTGCAGGCGAATTACTATTCGCTACAGTTTTTATCACATTCATTTTCAATGACTGTCAATTTAAATTCTAAAAAGGGTACATACATGGTACTTAAGCATTAGATAATTTAGACTTCAGATACATTTTACAATCTTTACAGAACAAAGAACATGTTAGATATTTTTTAGTAACACTAATACTTAATACTGCTAGTATATTAATAATTCATATTTAGTATCCTTATTTTCTAATTGGTTAGTACAAATTATCAATTTTAAACTTAAGTGTGGTTTCATTTTTAAATTTTCTGTTAAAATAAAATGCATTGCAAAAACACTAAATCAGTTAAATTAGTAGGAAACATCAGCAATCAACAGGTTATGAATTGGTATCAATCTCAATTTTGAAACAAAGGTTAAAGGTAGGTTAACTCTTATAAAATGTATTATAAAATA
>JAAAYG020007809.1:6775-24124 GCA_009936455.2 Tomocerus minor | reverse complement strand
TTCATTTAATAGAAAAGGATGCTGTCCTGCAGGCATTGCGTGTGAGGAGCTTTTATGATTTTAAAGCGTATTACTACCGAGGAAAACAACATTTAATCATGTAAAAGAAATAAAATTTTGCCAGTAAAATAATACCTAAGTAACCTAAAAAAAGATTCACTTCTAACTGTAGTATAGCTTCTCTTCATGGAAATGAGACTGTCATTTCCTTTTTGGATTCTTTACAGACAACTTCACATTTTTTCTGAAAGAACGTGTTTTGTACATAATGAAAATATAATGATGCGTGCAAACCCACATCATATTTCTATTAAAATGCGCGTATAAAAGAAACCCACACTAAATTCCCACTGAATTCTTGAAAATCATGCAGTTAATGTAGTAATTGGGACTTTTCCTCGGAAAATTTTATGGAAATTAACCGAGGATGGAAAAATAATCTCAGCGTCCCTCTTCGAACGGCGTGAAGATACTTAAACTTTGGGTTCTAGAAATGCTCAAAAATCGACTGTTCTGTCAGTTAGTATAGGATACCCCATAGTACCGACATCACAGTCGATTTTTGCCCATTTTCTAGCTATTTCTAGAACCTAAAGTTTAGATGTTCTACTTCTACCCGTCCCTGCCGTTCGACGAGGGACGCTGAGAATATTTTTCTCTTCTAGTCTAAAGTGGGGACAATCACTATAGGGTAAAACTAGGTGATTCTTTTTTTTTGGGAATTTTGAATTTCAAAGTTGTCAAAATTTTGAATTTCAATGCCTTTATGTTTAGAACGCTAAGACGATATATTAAGTAGAACGTTACATCCATCCATTCGATTACAAACCTGGCATTACTGTAAATATCAACAAAACATATAAAACTCACAAACAGAAACAAAAATACAAAACAATAATTGCGTTTTAATTTATCCTTCATTGTAAAATAGTAACCACATCCTGTTCTCCAAGAATTTAAATTGTGACTAGAGGGACAATATCAGTTTATTTCAGAGAAGACTTTTAGGTCTAAGCAGTTCATCTTATCACCAATAAACTATTCAAATAGCTGTAAAACAGAGTGACGTACTGCCATGTCAAATGTCAAATATCCAATGTCAACTGTCAAATGCTTACCAACAGTGAGTGAGTGTAGCAAGTATGAAGAAGTGTAATTTTTTTTATTCAATTTAACTCAATTTGCGGCAACTACTTTACAAGACTCAGTCATTAGCTTCTTACCATCTCCAATGACTGAGCACAGTTTTGTCATAAAGAGAAAATTATTAGGTCATGACCCTGTAATGGTATAGTGACCCCATAATAGAACTTGGTCTTCCTTTTGACCTCCAGATGACACACCAACGTTGTACTTTAATCGGATCAAAAGATATCGTGCATAGGGACGGACGGACGGACAGACAGACGCAACAGATCCATACAGCGTGACTACGTCACTCTGAATAATGCTGATGGCACGAAAGGAAATATTTTTCACAGTCTAGCAATAAACGATGCTATTAATATCCTGCAGTAAAAACCTTCCTCCTATATTGTTATTTGTCCTCTTAAATGTACGATTACATGTCACCCATCGTTGTTCAAAAGGTCATCATAGAAGACACACGATCCGTATATTTCTGCTCCGTGTTTGTGTCGATATACTTTTAACAAGATTTTTAAACGCGTTGAAAACTGCCAGACCTCAAACACAAAATCATACAACTAACAAAGAACTACTTTTAGTTATCGAAAATATTAATTACCACAAATTATAATTAAACGAGTGCCTATATACACTGATTTGTTTAGTGAGTATATCGATCAAAGCTTAATGTGTGTGAATTTTAATTTCAATTTCCAAATCGCATAAAACCCACCATGAGATTCAGACGGGTACTGCATTTTTTATTGTATTCCTTGAGTACAATTATGTATTTCAGGGTTGTAAAAGCTCCAATCGATGAAGTAAAATTTGTCGTTTTTACTTGCAATACCACTACGATGAAGAAAGCGCCCCAGACGATGTACATTAATTGCACCTTCAGTCTCCGTTACCAACAAAACGTTTTAAATCCAACATGTACGACAACGGAAGAAAATAGCACGGCGGGAATTATCCTTCCCCGGGGAGAAACGTTTCTGTATGGTTTCAATGGGATTTCAAGTTCTTTCAGATGCATATCAGACAGTTCCATGGATGCGGCAGTAGAACTTAGCAGAGAATTGGATTTGCCGGACTTCACTGAAATTCACCAAAAGAAAATAGTTCAAAGAGAAATTAACACCACATCATCATCTTCTTCATACACATACGTGATGGAAGTGAATTTACTAAATTTCGGAAAAAAATTGAGATTAATCCAAGACGGTTTGGTGAAATATCGAATATACACTCCTATCGCAAAAATCGTAGAAACAAATATTTTCTTGGCTTTTGAATCTCGTGGTTATGATTTCAATAGTAATGGTACGTAAAAACAATTTTGATGTATGCCATCCTTAAAATAACACGGCAAATAAACATACCGACACACTTCCTGTACGCTGACACTCATTAACAGGGGTCGGAGAATTGTTTATAAGGTTTTGTTTCTAGAGTCAGGTACACCTATGAGACATTTTATTTTCACGTTTCATGAATCCATGATATAACTTGCAAAATATTTTCGTAAACTTTTTAAAAAATTTTGATTTATAAAAAAAATCCCAAGGTTTTTTAAAAAAAAAAGTTTTACTTACACTTTTCGGGTATAAAAAGACATAGCCAACAGAAATATTGGAGCCATATTTCCAGCGAAAATGAAATTCCCAAAGGAAGAAATGGCGGAATTGAGGTAGCTTTCGTGGCTGAAGCTCCGTCCACCCGTAATGTAAGAAAAAATTTTCAGAAATTTTTGCACTCCGCCCGATTTTTGAGCAATATTGACGAAAGTCTCGCTAGGGATACACGATTGCTCAATTGACTAGACCATGGTAATGGATAGGTTATGAAACCGGAGGTCAGATGCCAATAATCAACCAAAAACACCCGTTTACTTTTCGCTTACTAACGTTTGCTGCGACCTAATGTGCCGCCAACCCAACATCTTGAACTGCCTTGAAGAATGGAGGTATTATACATGGAGTGGCCGTTTCACATCTGGCCAGATTTGTTTACATTTCACCGTATGAAATGCGCGCGCGATCGGTTCAAACTTCCATTCCATGTGGATGCATTGTTTACACTATGGAATTCTATTATGAACTCCAACAAACGTCTCAGACAACAGACTTCGTCTTACATGAAAATAAAAATGCGCCATACTTATTTGAACCAAAAAAACACATAATTTGTGTAAAAATGTGTCAAATCGGTTACAAGATGACGATCGCATGTTAATTAAAAACTAGTTAAAAAAACAAAATAAATAAAATAACGGGTGTTGTGGGCTGCTGGCCTAAAGTACGCTATGAATAAACTTATTCATTCATTCATTCAATAAAAAATTATGTATTCAATATTGAGAGTGGTCCTCAAAACTGGATCGGGTTAGTGGCGGGTTTTCTAAGCGCTTAATATATTTTTTACTTCTTTGTATACTATAAAAAAATTTTAAAAAATTTTCCCATTTTTTTAAAAAAAAGTTTTTTGTTTTGAAATTTTGAAATTTTTTTTACTGCTATAGGTCAACTGTCTCTCCTGTCCTAAGGACGGGTCAAATTACTAGTCAAATTATAAAATTGTTATAATTAAATAATTCTTGGCTAAGGTTCCAGTGCACCTCAGAGGGCGTCGGCGAAGCCGACCCCCGATGAGTGCACGGAACCTTAGACAAAAATTATAATTATGTGAGCCTCCGTGTGCCATAAAATGAGATCATAACGGGCGACGCGGAGTGGGCGTGAAGCATAATTATGTATTATAGTAGTACATAGTTTTATATTAGTATCTACTGAAACACTCTTATTATGACCAGAATGCTGCCAAACTGGATGTGGAAATCATCAGCACAAATTTTTTGGACATAAAAGTGTCCAGTTGAACAGTCTGCTCCTTCAAGAATATGTGAACATTCCGATCTTCAGTTTTAAAGAAATGCCTCCGTTTCTATACAGAAACATTTGCATCTACAAAGTAAGTGAATACCAAGTTTTATAATTATAAATGTCTCAAATATAACTTTCGAATTTCATTTTTGGGATTTATAGTCAAATGATGGAAAATGTAGTGCCTATAGAAGTGACCCTCCAAAGTTGTGCCTACCACTTCAAGACACGAACATCACAATTAACGAATCTAGTAAATCGATAGTTTCCAATGGCCAACTATTTCGTGATCGGGTTCCACTGGCAAATATTGTAGACACCTTGCAACTACAAAACGATGAAGTAACAATTGTAGACAGTAAAGACTTATCTAGCGAAATGATAGAAGAAAGAGGCCATTCAAATAGAAACAAAATTAAAAGATCTGTGATTGTATTGAATCATGACATTGAGTACCAAACAATAGCGAACTATTTACAGTTGATAAGAGACGATTTACCAAAATGTCCTCAACAGATAAACGCAAAATTTCCGTTTGAACATTTACTTTACACTTTACAATTGCTAGATAGCAAAGAAATTGTAACTGGAACAAAAATGGACTTGACTTTTCATCCGTTGATAGGATTCACAATTCGGAGTCAACTGTTACTAGACTATGGTCCTGGAAAATATGTTTTTGGTAGCCCAGAATGTTTCAAGGAAAATTATTTTTCGATAGGTGAGACTCATCAATTAAAATAATTATGACAGATTTTATATTTTTCATTACAATTTACAGATTTTTCTCAGTATCCAAAAGGAAATTTAATCTGTCAAGGGACTCCCAAGTATGACATATTTAATGGTTATACAAAAACTGATCATTTACATTTATATTGTGCGTCAACATCAAAAAATGTAACGGTTGAATCTCGTGCATATTTTGGGTAATTAATTTTATAAGCGCAATTAAGTATCACAACATCATTGCTTTTAATATTTTGAGTAGGTAATATACATATTATTCATTGCTTATACATATCTAACTGGAATAACATTTATTTAAACAAAAGGAGACTTTTAGACCCAAAGATTAGACGTCACGAGATTGCGGACTTGGGTTTCGGCTTTCATAGTGCAGCAGTAATATATCAACCTGTTATACCAGATGAACTGCTCAAAGTCGTGTACCTTTCATGTAAATCTTCGGAATTGGTACCATTTCATGGATTCTGGCGTCTTTTCTACAGCAACTGTAAAACACCCATGGAATCTATAGCTTTAAATGCGTGCGATTTCTTTAAGAATATTGTTGACGATACGCAATTCGTGTCGGAAGCTGTTTTTCATATTATTTATAACGGAATGTTCTCGAAGGAATCAGGAGAATGTTGCCAAATTGTGCGGCATTCTTCTGAGTACAGCCATTACAGTCACAATTTCGCAACACTCTTGGTATTCTTTCTAGAACAATCCATGATAAATAAGGTATAAATTGTCCGTTGAACAGATAGTTATACCGTCTATGAACGCAATCCATTCGGCATTCCACCAGTCTAGTCTGTATCAATACCACGCAGTTTTGGTATTGTGAATTTCTTCGCGCATAGGTATACCGATTAAAAATTAAAAGTTTCTGGTTTTCAACTACACGTTATTTTGACGCGCTAAAATCATGCGCCAAAAGGGAAAAACTAAAATTAGCCAGCGCCTCCACTAGACACTACTACCAGTCTACTTTTAATGCCCGTCGATGAACTAACCTTTCTGCAATGCCTGAGCTGAGGGAGTAAGCACTTTAGTGGGTGTTTTCCAGAGTATGAAGTCGGCACGCCGTAAAATATTTTTTGTTGCCGCATGCCGTAAATGCCGCAATGCCGTAAAAGCCATAAAAGCCGCAAATGCCTTATGTATGCATATATAATTTACATACATACATATATTTACGGCATTTACGGCAATAAACGGCAGGCGGCATATACGGCACACTCGATACTCTGGTGTTTTCTTTACAGACAACTTCACAATTATTCTGAAACAACGTGCTGTGTACGCAATGAAAATATTAGGCGCAGTGCCAATGATGTGTCGTGATAATGATGCGTGAAAAACCCACGTGATATTTCCATCAAAATGCGCGTATAAAACAACTCTACACTAAATTCCCACTATGCATGAACATCATGCAATTTCCATTTTGATGGTTGACTGGGAAATCAATTTTAAAATATATCAATTTAGGATTAATTTACAGTCTCAGGAAATGTGTCTTTTTCAACATCTATTTCAGTTACAGGTGCAATTCTGAACTACCTCCCAAAATATGATAAGTTTGTATGCTCGGCCGGAATTGTAAATATGAAACATTGGAAATGCAAAAATCGAGTCCAGTGTCAAATGATTACATCTCTGTGCCTTAAGGACATAAGGGTAGAGCATTCTAATAATTAATATTAATATTAAGAGCAAAAACACACTACAAGGTGACACACAACTTATGTTTTTATTTCAGGGAAAAGGATTACTAAAGGAAGGGACTGAAGAAAGGGATGAGAATGAGGGACTCGGTCCAAATTGTATGCACTCATCATGTCTTGGTAATGTAGAAACTTGTTTAGCTGATGAAGATACGTATACTCGTAATTGGTTGGATCAAATAAGTACGTGCAAAAAAGCTGATCCAGCAGACATGGGGCTCGTCCAATGCTATGGAAATGAAAATCAATTTCTAACCTTTGATATACGCATGCTTTATTTCAGAGGATTTGATGGCATTTTGTGTAAGCAATGCTGAAAATATTTTTATTAAAACCACTAAGACCATTCCTTGTCGTTGATTAAAATATAAAAAATCACTAAATCATTAATACTGTTGGTTATGGTTAAAAAAATTCTCTACAAACCCTTTATTTCGAATGTTGAAAAAAGGAAAAATGTTTAGTGTTTTCCACTTCATAAACAACGATTTTTGAATATAATGTCGATGAAAAAATTAATTAGATAATAAATATTGATATTTGTATAAAGCGTAATAACATGTGATATCTGTTCATGTGATATGACTGCACGTAGATGTCGATAGTCAAATGGAAGGACCGCCTCCAAGGGATGCAATTTTGAAGTTAACGAGTTCAGCCGTAAAAAATATTATGTACGCAGACCAGGAGTACACATTTCAATGCGAAGCTCATAGTTTTTTCTTTGACGGTGGAATTCAATGGCTTTTAAAGTATTCCAACGGAACTGTTTTGCAACCATCTTTGGGTAAAGTTATTTTGCTCTAATTTAATTTTTGAACATGAATCAGGAGCACGTGAATATTGTTATTTTACGTAGAATTCAAAGATCAAGTGGAAGATTGGCATCACAATGGCCAAACTTCAAATAGTAAAAGCGAATTAAAGTTGATGCTATCGGAGAGGTCTTTAGCCGAAGTTATTTGTTCCGCTCCTCGTTATAATGCAACCGACTGGAATATTGCTTCTTTAGAAATTCAAATATTAGGTACGCTATATAAATATACGGCCTGTGAAACTTTTGATTTGTGTACTAACTCTGAAATACCTGAGCAGGTTGTACCTAAAGATAAATTGCGAATTTTGCAGATCCAGTTCCACCAAAAATTGATTCTGTTGAAACAGATATCCGATTTAAGGTAGGGGCACAAGATCAAACCATTACTTGTCGGGCCTCTGGACGACCACTACCTACAATATCTTGGACCCGCCACAATTCTGTAACACTTATATAAAAACTCATCTTATAATTCAAATAACTCAAAATATAATTTTCACTACTGTCTAAAATTCCATTTCGTAGGAATGGGGAACTGTTTTTCATTTCAAAATTATTATTATTAACTAATACTAGAACATTTTTAATTAGTAGGCGCACTTGATAATTTATATTTAATTTATATAGTCAATAGAAAAACCCTTGCGCATTTTCGACCAGAGCAGTCTTCATTTTCCAATCTACAATTCCAACTTCTCAGGAGAGTACACATGTACGGCATCAAATATCGCTGGAAATGTCACAAAACAGTTTTTTGTTGACGGTAGTAGTTATTTATTTTAAATACAGATGTAATTAATATTGTTTTTTTGAAATGCTTATTAATTTTTGTTATAATGATATGCATTTTAGAGAAGACGGAACGAGACCACACATTTGCAATTTTGGGTGTTATTTTAACCTTGGGTGTACTGTTCTCCGTTTTATTTTTGATATATTACAAAAATGAAAAGGTGAAGAATCTATTAATAATACACACATAAAATAAATTTCTGACACCAATAATTCTTAGAACATTAGAATTCTTAGAACATTAGTTTTAAAGGGTCCATGATTAAAGAGCAAAAATAAGGCTGTATGCTTTAAAATCTTTCGATAGACTTTCCCTGCATCCTGTCATTGTTTTATGTTACGATTCAAAGTTAAAATTTATAAGAGAAACAACAATCCCAAGCGATTGGTTTTCCACAGCAAGCCAAAATATTAAATACCGACCAAAAACATTTATCATTGAAATATTGAATTATTTCAGGTAAAAAAATATCGTGAAATGAAGGAAATTGTCAATATGTTAAATGGTACTAACAGCTCAACATTGACAAGCAATGAAAATGACGAAAATAATGATGATCGTATGAGATTCTTGTTTGATACAAATTATGACATTAAAAAACATTCTTTCATTATTGGTAAGTAACTAATTCGGTAAAAATTGAAAAAAATTGGCTTAGTTTTGCAGAAGTGATATATGTGTACATAGTAGACTATTTAAAGCAAATCTTTCCAATTAATTGCATACAATCAATGCAAAAGCTTTAATGGAGCTACATTACATATTTGTTTAGATAAAAGACTTGCGCTTGGGAAAGGAGAGTATGGCGAAGTTTACAAAGGATTTCTAGACGGAATTAACAAACCAATAGCTTTTAAAACTACGCGCCCTAACTGTGGCACCACCCCGTTGAAGGCTCTCGTTTCTGAAGCAAAAATGCTTATGTACATTGGAGCACATGAAAATTTAGTTACGCTCTTAGGAGTCTACAGGAAAGAAATTAATTCTGGTGGCTATAATTTATAACGTTAATTTTAAAAATAAATTTCCCCGTTATAAACGCTACATTTTTTGTATAATGAATTATTGAATTTCCTTAGGTATTCTTTATGTGGCAATTGAATTTTGCGAACTTGGGTCTTTGAAATCATTTTTGGATAGAAACAGACGTTTATTTTGCAGTTCACATAATACTCAATTACAACCGGATTGCCATAACACCGAGTTGAATTCAAACAAAGATCCTTCAATGAAAAGGTGACATTTTTGTACCGGCAATTTTTTATAACAAAATATTGTATTCACCAAATGTAATATTATAAATGAGACTTACCTATATACACAATTTTTAACTAGCAATCAGCCTGAAGATACTCTTCAATCGTCAATGTGCACCGTCCAAACTTTGCTAAAATGGTCTTCGCAAATTGCCTTTGGAATGGAATTTCTAGGAACCAAAAATGTTTACTCTTTTTAAAATCTATTAATTAGTTTGTTAACTCATCTATAAAATACAGCCATTAATTATTACCTACTAGACGGGTACCCATCCTACGGATCGGGCAGTCAATGTTTTACGTAAAAGTATTTCTGGCTATTTGCGAAAATGGAAAAATAACTGTAATCGTATGCCTTTTTGGCTAAATGATGAGTGTTCGTAAGTCCATTTGGTACACGCAGATAGCTCGTAAGATAGGTTGACAGCAATGGACCAACCTTTCGAATTTTCGTATGCATTTTGCAGCCATATCGCATATCGTAGCCAATCTTTAAGGGAACACAACTGTTTTCTACCCTGTTTGACATTTATTTTCCCTTTGTCACGGCTCCATGGCCGTATTGACGGGTGCGCAAACCGGCCGAATGGCACCCCCCAAAATTCGAGAAAATGAGAAATTTTTTGGAAAAATTCGCAAAATTTTCAGTGCTTTGCGCGAAATGAGATATATGTCAACAATTTTTGGAAGAAAATCGCTAAATTTTTTGCGCTACGCGGGAATTCGAGCGTAAAATTTTGTAATAAAATGTATTTGGCTTTGTACCCTCCTGAAACTCGTACTTTCCAAATGTCCGGCTGAAAACTTTCCCGTTGTTCCTGCTCCTGACTTTCCAAATGTTTTGGATCCTTCCTGTTGTTTCCGCTGCTGACTTTCCAAATGTTTTAATTCCTTAATCCCTTATTTTCCCGTTCCTGACGTTGCAAATATTGTGGGTCCTTCCCCTCATTCCCGCTCCTTACTTTACTTTTTATCCGGCTCCTATTTTTCCCATCGTTCCGGTTACAAACTTCACCCTTGTTCTCACTCCTTAATTTTTAAATGTTCCGGCTCCGTACTTTCACCTCCTTCCCGGTATTTACACCCTACCCTGATTGTTTCCGGTCTTTACACCCTACCACGCTTGTTTCTGGTCTTTACACCCTACCCCGCTTGTTTCTGGTCTTTACACCCTATCCCGCTTGTTCCCGGTCTTTACACCCAACTCTGCTTGTTCCCGGTTCAAACTTCACCCTTGTTTTCACTGCTTAATTTTTAAATTTTCCGGCTCCGTACTTTCCTCTTGTTCCCGCTCCTGACTTTTCCCTTGTGGCAGCTCTTTACACCCTATACTCTCTTTATACCCGGTCTTTACACCCCACCCTCCTTGTTCCTTAAATTTTATACGATCCAGTAAAATTGTTCTGGGAGCTTATGTAAGCCAATAGACTAGGACGGTCTATGTGCTTCTACTTAGTAGATCATAATATATTTTAACGCAGTCACATCTCTAAATAGCAGTATTGCCCAGGCACTTCTCTAAATGCCAGTATTGCCCAGGCACCTCTCTAAATGGCGGTATTCCCCAGACACCTCTCTAAATGGCAGTATTGCCCAGGCTCTTCTCCGAATGGCAGTAGTGCTTTGACATTAATTTCAAATACTCGCGTGGCAAAGGTCACAGGGCGTTGAAATGATATAGGTCAAAAGGTATTGATGAGACCTTCCGATTGACATATGATTCCATTGCCTACGACCTTTATTACTCAAGTTAGAGTGCGTACAACCAACCACCGAAAACTCATAATTATATATTTGATAGTGTCATAACTTATTTGGATATTAAGGTCGTCCATTCGGATTTGGCGGCAAGAAACGTTCTTTTGACATTCGATGGAGAGGCAAAGGTTACGGACTTCGGCCTCAGTCGCCGTACTTACAATTACTCGGAATATATCAAAACGGCCAAGGATCCTTTACCTTGGCGATGGCTGTCAATTGAAAGTCTTCGAACAAACACGTTTTCAGTCAAATCCGATGTTTGGGCTTATGGAATCACTTTGTGGGAAATGTTCTCACTTGGAGATGTACCGTACCCAGGAATGGCTCCCACTATGGAATTTGTAAACGAACTTGAGGAAGGACTCCGAAATCATAAACCCAAATGGGCTTCTGACGAAATGTAATTTTTTCCAACATTTCCAACATTCTCTGTTTAATTTAAAATAAAAAAAATCTATCCGTTTGTGAATTTATTTAGCTACAATATTATGAGGCTCTGTTGGTTGTTAAATCCAGACGATCGTCCAGCATTTTCGTCCATGAAGATCATATTAAAACACGCCAGTTGCAACGGCATGGATAGTATAAATAATAAGGTTCGTCATGGTCCCACCGCGTTTTTTTATTTAATATTAAAAATATTTAATATTTCATAATATTTCTAAATTGATTTACGTAAAATTGAATTAGGTCACTCAAGATGGAAACATAGAAGCGTTTTCTCTGGAATTAGTCTCAACGGACTACTTGCATATTGAAAATTAAAAACTATTGTGACTCAAGGGGTTTCACTGAAGAATAAAAAGAAAGCAAGTATTTATTGTTATATCATTGAATAAATTTTAATTGAGGATTGTAGATGGCAGGTAAGAAAACCTCTGAATATATATATATAGTAGACTTTATCAGTCACTGACCTAAAAATCAAGGATTGTCTTTTGGACACAAAACAATCAGGAAAACAATGTTTAATCTAACGAAATGCCTAATGGAATCTATTGAAAATGAAATGTTAAGAACTTTTGGTCTGAGAATATTTTTGTGGATTATTGCGAGTTATTGAATATTTGAAATAATTAATATTTGGATTAAAGACTCCCGCAAAAATAACATTCTCTTTTTCTAATGGAATATTCATAAATAAAAATTTGCACTTTAATGTAAATATCAACATAAAATATGTAAAACTCTGAAAAAATACTTTCATTTACTATCTTTAAGTATCTAATTTAAAATAAATTATTCAATAATGCCTTCCCAGAAAAAAAATATGTACATTTTATTGCTTTGTTTACATTATTGTCACGTACACATCTTTTGCTCAGCTACACCCTCGATCTCAGATAACTTCACCTGTAAGTACTATCTAATTTTCCACTGTGTTTGTAGTTTGTAATAATATACGTATTCCATTTTGACTGAGCTAATAATAGACTAGTCAGTCGTCTTGTTCTACTCCACAAAAGAAACTATTTTTCTTTCTCATATACATATTTTATATCTTTTGTTGGTAAATAGTCCAGTAAAAGTTACTTATACTTGATTCTTATAACAATTACATTGTATACAAAAATAATTTTGAATGTATATAACCGTTACGATACCCCATCCACTAGATCAGAAAATAGAAGTCAATTAAATAAATTCACTTCCTGACGCCGCATATTCACCCTTAATCAATGATTATGTGATTATTGGAGAATAAATGTGAGTGTAATTAATAATTAATGAATTAACTGTAAACTAAGTACGGTTTTACTATAAACTTGAAATTGTATTTCGTAACAGAACATAGCCGCATTTTCATTTAAATAAATGTTTATTGTGAGTGCAAAAAGTAACATGCCCACTTAAGAAGAAATTGTGTCCTGTAATTTTTGCATTTTGTCTCAATGCCCTTACAACCTCAAAAGGCGGAGAGGTATGTATCCTTAGCTGAGCTGTTGTCATTTTTTGTTGAAAGGCCTATAATATTCATAATTTCAAAATGTTGTAACTTGCTTATAACGGCTGCGATACCATCATTTATATTTTTATTCTGAAGGAGGAAAATGAAAACGGTCTATCTCTTCACATTAGGAAAAATGTGGCTGTGCAGTGGAGCACGGACATTATTGGCCGAAATAATAAGGTCTATCTATTCACAGCGGTGCTTACATGTTGTTTATATACGGTGGTATGCTACATTAAGCTAAAAGTAGCGACGCCATCAGTGTTGATCTCAACTTTGCGGCAGAGAAATACAATTTAAATATTCCAGGCACTGACCTCACTCAGACACTGACAGTCAACTCAACTTTTATCAGTTTGTTGTAAATTTTTCACTAAAATAATGAAATGTAAATTTATAGTCGATTGGCCCAAGAATTGTTGATTATTAACGGCAAAAATAGAGAGTATGAAATATTCATTTTGAATATCAAATTTATTTTGTTTCAGATTCCTAAGGATGAAGTAATAAAAAGTAAATATCAATCTCGTGGTTTTGTTTACTTTTTCAATAGATATACCGATCAATTAACGTCTAAAGAAGATACCACAATTTTGATTCATAATTCCGAAGATTCTACTTGGTGGCTTCATTTAATGTTATTCCCGATCTCGTATGGAATTTGTATTAAAAAATGCAAATCTGATTAATCAAATTAGGTAAAATCATTCCGGCATTACCAAATTATCCAATGGTCTGATTTCACAGTGATAATACATAAAATTCTAACCTGCATTGAAACTGATTTCTAATAACTTCACTAAGCAACTCAATAATGTTTTCAGATTAATTCTACACACTGAAAGTGTTTCTTTCACTTGTCGGAAATGCATCAAGAAAGTAATTGCATACTTTGTTACTGCGTTTGTCCTATTTCTGATAATCCTGGAAAAGGAAATATAAGAAATTCAGCATGTCAACTTGTAGACGATCAACTGACGGCTATATTTACTGTGGCACAGCTTTTGGAAATTCCAAGAGCGCTTTGCCAAAATCTTCTTTCGCGATCAGGAAATCCTTCAGAATGGATGACTAGATGTGGTAGATGCAATGAGTTAGTTAACAACGCCTACAAAACCTTCAAAGAAGTACACCACTTACAAAAGAAATATGTTGATTTAAAACTTTCCATCAAAACAAGAGTTTTAAATTCGAGATCACTAAATTCAGTCAACGCTAACAACAATGTCACTAAAACCACAGAGAGGATTCGCAAACATATTTTCAAAGGTGAATAATGTATTTTTTTAGAATAATTATCAATTATATTTCACCTTTTACGCGGCCGTTTGTGTTTGCTGAATTGCATGCAGCGAATGTTGAGACATTATAATGCATTTATAATTTAAGTATTGTAATTACTCGACATGAATCCGATCACAATACAAAATTAATGCTAATGTGGGTAATGAAAAATATTTTTATTTATTTAGATCTACCCCCAGTAAACAATATACAAAAATTTGATCCAGATGTACCACCTAACGTCGTGATAAAAACAGATCCTGATTTAGTTTTAAAAGTAGAAAATGATGTTGATATCCATGAAGAAAGCGACTGGGCTTCAGAAAATTACGAGGATCACCATGGAATATCTCTGTCCAGTGACATTTTTGAAGCAGGTGCTGTTGAAGGTATAAATTGAGTAGAAATATTAAGTAACTTTTTGGAAAATTACCCCAATAAAAAGGTTTAAATTTTATTTATTTTTAATATTGTGTTAAAAAATTGCAAAATGAGAATTAAACCAATGAAAGTTTATTAAGAAAGATCCTAGAAAATTGAATCAGGTTAATAATAGGATGAGTATTACTAAACGTTTGCAGTAACATCTTTATAGGATTCTCTGCTTTTTAAGATGTACGACCCGAGCAAATATTACTGACTATAGTTACGTTCACAATTTTGCTTTCGAAATGAGATTGATATCGTGCTTATATCGTTTTTTGGAGTTGCAGTTTTAATTGTATGATTACATAAAAGATTGCTACTTATCGAGTCATAAATACCAAAATAAACAAGGATATGTCAATTGACTGTTACAATCGTGAAAGTATGCCTCATTTTATTTCATTATTTTTATAAACCCGATTAAAAATGTGTTATTTTGCCGAAAATTAGCTCTTAAGGCAATTATTTTTGAAGATGCATTGAACATTGATTTTTCAATAACATAATGTTCAAGGTTTACGCTAGTGATAACTGAATTTTAAATAAATATTTATGACTTTTTTCTTTAGAAATTTCTTTCAGGTAAATATACTTTGTTGGGGTAGCAGATTGTATCTAAACAATTTCCTATTAGATTCTTTAAATAATAAGTAATTCATTTCATAGTAAAATATTGAATTTATTTTATTGATATTATTTGATTTGTACAGAATTATCAAATAGGAAGGACATTGAAGGAGGAGGAGAGGAGTCTGATAGCAACCGGAAAGAAGATGAAGATTCAAATGATCGTGACTGGGAGGGAGATGACAACAGCGAGAATTCAGATTCTGAAAACGAAGAATCTCATCAAGTTGTAACTATGGAAAATGAATCTGGAAAAAATAGAAAAGGGAAGGTCACATGTGACGACTGTGGGAGGACATTTCGAACGCCAGAGATTTTAAGAAATCACAGCTGTTCACGGCATAAGCGAGACTCAATAAACACTCAGGTGTCTAAAACACTCAGGTGTCTAAAGTGTAAAATCAATTTTAAAAACAGAAGCAGCCTTTACAAACATTATACACTGAAGCACCCTGAAGATAGAGGAGATATGAAAAGTATTCCAATAGTCAAAGTAAAGTGTGACGTGTGTGGCAAGGAATACAGTGAGCGTGACATCAACGCCCACAAGAAGACTCATTCGGAGAATTACGTCAAACCCCCAGAAAAGGAAAGGAAGTTCGAATGCGAGGAATGTGGCCTCAAATGTTTAAAGTTCGTCAGTTGCTGCATTTTTAATTTATTTGATTTTATTTAATATTCTCAACGGGCCAAGTGGCCCATAAAATATGAAAGAGAAATATTATAACTTGTATATATATAAAGTAAACAATTTGCATTTAATTTTAAATGAATCCATCAGTAAATTAGATTCTTAAATATTTAGCCGTATGCCATTTATTGTACCTGCTTAAAAATTCCATTTTTTGAGTAGGAGTACCCCATTCATATATTAAAGACAATATTATTGAAACAGATGTACCCTAATTCTTTAAAAATTTACTAGTTTAGTAAATTTTTATTTTTTATTTATTATTATTTAGAAAAATAGTTAGATATTGAAGTTTAAAGACAAAAAATCTCTAAAGGGTTCTCTCTTTTATTCTTGTGATTCATTAATTATTAGCCCTTTTATTTATATTTACGTAATAAGAGACATTTACAAAAAAATGACTTATTTTATATTATAACATTGTAATACATTTCCATAGGTTGCGGCACTTAGAAGCGCACATGATCGCTCGACACAAGGACGGGCCTTTCAAATGTCCGATGTGCTGCATTAGTTTCAACACGAGAAGCGCCCATTACAAACATCACCAAAGGAAACACCCTGAAGATAAAGAAGGTTTGAAAAATATCCCGTGTGTAAGAGTCAATTGCGACGTGTGTGGAAACAGCTACAGTGAAGATTACATTCGAGAACACAGAGGGACCCATGAAGAAGGCTACGACCCGAAAGACAAACTTCAAAGAATGAAAATATACAAATGCGAGGAATGTGGATTGGAATGTTTAAGGTTCGTCAGTTGGTGCACTTTGAATTCAATTGATTTTATTTAATATTCTCGACAACGAGCCACGTGGCCCGTAGAATATGATACAGAAATATAATATAACTTATTTATGTCTTGTATACAATTTGCGTTTAATTTAAATGAATCAGCCAGTAAATTAAATTCTTAAATATTTAGCCGTTTTCCTTTTGTCCGTGCATAAAAATTCCATTATATGAGTAGGAGTACTCTATTAAAACATTTAAGGCAATAACAATGTAACAAATGCGCCCTAATTATTTAAAAATTTACTAGTTTGTGAAAAATAGTAAGATATTGCAGTTTAAAGACAAATACTTTATTTTAAAACTGTCTCTCTCGTTTATTCTCGTGTTTCATTAATTATTAGCCCTTAGGTTTTATTTATATTTACGTAATAAGAGGCATTTACAAAAAAATGACTTATTTTATAGTATAACATTGTAATACATTTCCATAGGTTGCGGCACTTAGAAGCGCACATGATCGCTCGACACAAGGACGGGCCTTT
>JAAAYG020007798.1:0-14664 GCA_009936455.2 Tomocerus minor | reverse complement strand
TATCTCAGTTTGCCCGCCTCGTTGAAAGTGAGAGGACTGAGTCGGAAAGAGTGTTCTTTGAAACGAAACGAGTGATATTTTCGTGTAGAGATGATTGAATTAGAGATGCGAAAGCGAAAATGGTCCGGTAACGTGATTACCATGTAATTTCCCATATAAGCCGGCGTCCCAAGTCACTTAGAGCTATAGGAGTGCCATCATCATCCCCATCCATCCATCCATCTACGTAACATAGCACTCACTATCCATATTTTCATATTGGGAGTCTACATGAATAACATAACGCAGGAGACGTGGAGGCTGCTGCACCCTCTTCCTACATATCTTTTCCGTCGGAATCTTCCTTTCCTGTGACAGAGGTAAAAGGAAGATGCCTTAGGGTTTCCACAAAGCAACTTTACTCTTCCCTAAGTCTTGTCATACAAACTATGAAATACTGACGGAATACCTAGCGCTCTGTTTCGTCCTTTTCCATAAAAGCCCTGGAAGAACGTTGCTAACCACGAAAATTTCATCTTCTCTCCACTGCACCGTGGCATCTATAAGAAAATCTCATTTTGGAGGAGGACAGTGGAGGAAAGGAAGTTACGTATATATTATGTTCGAAGGCAAAGACTTTCACTTTAACTGAGCAGATAGGATTCACTAAACTTATCTGTCTCTTCTATCCCTGCTCACATCTTTTTCCTTAACTCGCCTGCCTCCTACTACCTCACTTAGTGCTGTATATAGACAGGCTAATGCCGAGATGAATGCAATGAGAGAGAGCCCGGTGCAATCTATAGCTGAATGCACCATATATCTTAATCTGTAGTTATGTTATATTGCATTACATTAGATTGCGTCATAACATTTCATAACGTCCCTCAGATACTTTACAAAGTCGAATTATTACAGTAGACAAACACAACTCCGCAGTGCACCACAAAACCTTCCCTCCTTTCCTTCCGCAATAAATGTATTTCAATTTAGGTTTTGGCCATGTGAGGGTGTCTCCTTCTCCTTAAATGCCAGTTCGGAGTCTCTAACAAGATTTCCTCACCTAGCCTCCTTTTTACAACGTGGAGTCACTATTATCTGCAAGTGTACAGAAAGTCCCTCTCAACGTTATTTCCATTATTATATTCATAGTTAATACAACTGAATCCATTCCAATCCAATAAAGGCAACATAATTGAGTCGACTCTGTGGACAGTCAGTTAATCTATCTATCTATTATTGTATCTATCCGTTATCCAGACCAGCCCACTCTCAGTCAACTACGTCGTAGTACGAAGAAGTCGAAGGGAATTCTCTTTTTCTGTGTGCATAGGAAGACATTCATTCCTACTGTTATGCTTATTTAGTTTTTTTCCTCATTTTCTTCTCCCTATCTCTTCGGCCCTGTCTATTTCAATGACTCCCTTTCCCATTTATTCCACTCGGTTCGACTTGACTGCAATTGATGTCTCCAGATTGTGCTCTTGCGGGTGAGCAAATGTTACGTACTTTCTATTGCTATCCAATTGGATGGCTCTGCCAAAATGTGATTGATTCGTCATTTGGGTATGCACTCCTATTCATCAACTGCAGAATCCTATTCAATGAAAAGATTCATAACGAGAAAATCATCATCATTCTGATTTTTCACGACACATTTACAGTTAGTCCTAATATTATTATATTTTTTACATCTATCAATAATATTACTGTATAGCTGTAACTTTAAGTAGGTAGGAGTTTATTTTTTCCATCATATGATAATCATGAATTGGTTGTCGTACGTACTTAGGCCTTCTTTAAGTAGATATACATGTATATATTTGTAAGTCTTGGAAATTGACTGTCAGTTAGATTGGCCATTATTTTCATGGGTGATTAGGAAACAAGTCAATCCGATCAGGGAGTAGAGGACGAGAAGATGGATTTATAGTGAAGGAAGTCTAGGCAGTCAGGTCAAATTCCTATTTGTGAACACATTCAACACAGTTCAACCCTAGCAATAGGTTAGGCTTACACACTGGAGATTGAGATTCAAGTCAATGAATATATACGTGCCCTTATATACCAGTGACGTATAAGTTCTAACGGTATAGGGATGAAAAATACTTTCGGGGAGTTAAGAACAACTATCACTTCTCTTTCCATACTATCGTAAATTCAACAATAAATGGAATAAGTTGCTCATTGCCATTGCGTAGGCTGTAGATACTTAGGCAGGCTCTATACACTTCGGAATAGGAACGCACGTCTTTTAGCTGAAGTGAAACTTGATGGCTTCTTCAACTCAGTTTGAAAGACAGAAGCTGCTTATAAGAGAAGGAGGAGAGAGTTAGAAGAAGGAATCAGTCACGTCAAGACAGTCAGTCATTCTTTGCCATTGTGTCTAGCATTTGTTAGAGAAGAGCATTATTGCGATTACCAATTTCTCTGTAAATCCTCATTCTTCCAACGGAACATTCACTCGAGTTTTGTTTTCGAAGTAAGGAAGGAAATGGTGGGCCTTGCTTTAATGCATTGTGATGGCTCCTTGCTGCCCTGCACACTTTTTCCTCCAATTCTTTCTTGCTATTTCAACTGCAACTGGAAAATAGAAAGGGACTTAATAGTTCCTAGCTAGAATGCATTGGATTCTTATACCTTGTCCTTTGCTACAACTAAACTCTTGTTTTTCTTCTATCTGTAAGAATCTTGGATGGTTTGTTAAGCCAGCTTAAAGAGGATCGTGTCAGTCAGTCACAAGGGAAAGCCAAAGAAACCGGCTCTCTCACTGAACTTTCAGTTGAGCTCCATTGCTTTTCCTCTTTTACATTCCAATATTTAAGCACACAACTGAAAATGTGAAAGAACATGTCTACTAATAACTATATTCATCACTTTTATCTGTTTTATAAATAGCTCTTAAAACAAAAATCCGACAGACATCTGTAGTTCTTTAGAAAAAATATATATAATATATCCTCTAAAGAAATTGACTCGGAGTTGATTTCTAAATAAAAATGTCAGACTTTAGATTTTTTTTCTATTATCTTCACGTTCGCAGACGGAATTCTCTTTCAATGCTTTATTTAGCGAGAATTTTTCATGAATACAAAATGTTCAGGTAAGAAGGCTGAGTGAAAGCAGAAGGAATGAGAGACAAGGTAGCGCATCTACTATGTAAAAGTCTAGACCTTTCACTTTCTTTTTACCTCGTCTTCTCTACTTTGTATAATAATAATATTTGCTGTTTGAGAGAGAATTCAATTTTAGTCGGCGTTAGTCTGACAGTGCTTTTCTATCCACATTTCAAATCACAATCTGTTTTACTACTTCACAGGATAAAGAAATAATGGATTCATATCGTGCGCACTAAAAGAGTGAAGAACAGGAAAGAAAAGGTAGATAAGATAGAAAAAGACCTTGTACGCTCACTACAGGAAAAATGTAAAATAAAGAAGAGGTGTAGATACTGTCGTGCTTTAGTCGGTATGTGCCTTAGCATCGTCAGTAATGTCATTTCAATCCTTCTCCCCCTCTCTTCTCTTTTGCCATTATAGCAATATACTTATAGCTACTAAATATGTCTAGCTAAATAATATGCACATGACATAGAAGAAGCGCTTTACGTTATTTAAAGCGTTGTCTGAAAATTGTTCCCTCTATTACAAGGGAGATTTAAAAATGGGTCTCAAAATTGTTTTGACGATGCTGGGACACGAGCAGTGTAAATAAGCATACGTGATTTGGAAAGACAATTTTCGATTGGTTGTTTACACGGCTGAATGAAAATGTGTAGAATATGGAGCGGCTAAGTAAACAGGCGAATAGCATTGCAGCTAATTATGCATATACGTATTATCAGCATGGATTACCAAGTATACATAATGTAGGTTTAGTTAGTTGCATACTTTTTTCGTCATTTTCTGCAGGGAAATTCCTATTTCAATTTACATAATATGATTTTCTTGACTTACACTATTGACTAAATAGAAATTGAGTTTAGTAATATAGTTGGAGCCGTATTTTGATGGAAACGTTATTGCCATGCTGTATGTAAATTGTGTACAAAGTAGGTGGTGATGATAAAAGCTGAAATGTCAGTCGTCAGCCTACCTAACTACCTGAGGCAAGATAAGAAAATCAGGAATCCTAAAATCGGATGAGCAGACTATATTTTATGAGATTTAGGATTGAGGGAAATGTTAGCTTTGTGCATGTGCTAAGCGGAGTGTGTGTAATGTAAACTAAGAGCAGGTATGCATCATCGCTCCTAACTATCGTTGAACACGCCGGATATATAGGACTAAATCAGTTTCGCAAATTATATAGTCAGAAAGGTACATAGAGATGAAGAGTTGGAATCGTTGCACCAAAGAGCAATAAATGCTTGTAGAGCATGTATACATAGAATATACATTAGATGATGGTTTCTGTCGTTTAGCTCTGTGCTCTGATGCAATAATGATGACAAGATAAGGCACCGTATTTGCATAGGCCGCCTCCGACAACTACCCATGTCAAATTTCATTTACTAGAGTTGTGCTACAGAATCGGATTTGCAAATTCATTTCAGAATCATCTCATCACCACCTATTTATAAGCTAGCTTAGCATCCTCTCCAAGCATAACCAGTCATTATGGATAGAGAAACTGCGTCGTTGCAACGTTTGGCTCTGGCATTTCATTTTATATAAAATTGAAAGTCTTCCGGTTCGTTTAAAAGTGAGGAGATAGTCTGCCATGACTTTGGCTCGCTCTCTATCTGTCTACTAATGTGATTGCCTTGATTTAGTTGCTCTAGGAAATGGCAAGGAACCACGGCTGGAAATCTATCTACTAAATGCACATTGCTTTTCCTTCCACCCAATTCTATGTTATAATACTGGAGGAATGCATAACCATACATTTCCCAAATGTTTGCTGGCCTAGGAGTATTTCCCGTACATATATAGCATATATATAATACAAACAAGTGTTATTAATGGGATATAGGTACTTTAATTTGGTATTTTAATTTTCTGGTATCTTGTGGTTAAATTAATAGAGGCAATATAGTGATTAGTGTTACTGACTATGTTTAAGGTGTCTTTTTAGATAGCTTCAGTTTATCATAGTCGATGAGCCATGAGTTGAGCAAATGGATTTTATTTAAATTAGCGTAAGGATGATTTCCTGCAAGTAATAAAATGTTTATATCTGCGGCACAGCATGAGAGGAATTAATGTTCATGGATTTATAGTTATTTATGTATGAAAGTATAGGATCTTCTTAAGGAAGTAATTGTTTATGTTTTTGCTGGGACCTTTTACGGTAAATATATTTATGATATATTTTATTAACTTCCAAGATTTACGAGTTTGACTTAGGGAGAATATTGAAAAGGGCCGAAATAGTGCAGCACATGTTGGCGTCCATAAATTCCTTGCTCCTTAAATGGTTGGTACTTGTACAGATTCAATGCATATTTAGCCCATTAGTTTTAACAACTACATTAGATTCTGAGACGTGGTCCCCATGTCGTGATATTAATGCAATAAGTAGTACAGTAAAGACGTAATGTTATTCGAGGAAATGAGAACGACTCCGAAACAAATGGGGTTAAGACTTGCGAGGGTGCGACTTGAATTTCGTCTACTCCTCTGTCAACTGTCAAAGTCGTCGGAGTCGTGTCGTGTGTTGAGTTTTAGTGCGGCAGGAGTAGGGCACATTTTGAAAATATGTAGACATGTCGTGTATAATGAATGTTGAAAGGAGGGATTATTAGTTGTGAATTTCCTGAGTTGGTCTTGTCGGGATTTCCGCTGGTGCCCTTGGTTTGCGACCCGATTCAGCGTTTTGTGGTGGTGCATGGCATGCAATATCTAAGTAGGTATTTTAGTGGTGACTTCTTTGCTGTCTTTATATTCGTGATGATGATGCGTTTCGTTCGTCGCATGTCTTCCGTGAAATGAGCTCTCTCCTATACACTTTCCATGTCTTGTAACTATAATTGATAGAGAAGCACAGATGTTACACGGCATTTACTTTAAAAGAGATCCTTGTGCAGTTGTTGCAAAGAGAGAGTGAGTGCTCATCTGCTCGCTGCCGCGCTTTGTCATCTCCAATCACAAACTTTACATATTAAATGCCAAATGAGATTGACACACATTTTCTTATGTGAGCATGTTCTGAATAAAGAAAGCCTTCTTTAAAAGGTGGGCCAAAAAATTTCAAAGTTGATGTAACATAATAGTGTTAAGTTTTTCTAAGTAATGTTATGTTGGAGAATGTGACTTGTCCTTTGACTGTTCACGTGATAGTAATTTAATGCAAAGACAAGCGTGTGTGTCAACAAAGATACATTTGTCAAGAGGATGTTATGCCTCAAAAGTCTCTACATATCTACGTGGTTAGCGTTAAACCTCAAATTGGAGTAGAACAATTCAATTTGAAAATGTAAGTATGAATAGAGGTTTTAAAGGCGAGTGTGGTTTCCTTCTTTATTTCGCTAGTAGGTAGACACATCATATGTTTATAAGGCAGACCATCATTATATGCTATTAGGTTGTGTTTTAGAGGCAGGAGCATAGAGATGAAAAAGAATGTAGAGAGTCGCTCCTCAAAGTCTGCTAGCACTCAAGCGACATTAAGGAGGCTGAATGAAGAATAAGTGCACGTTAGGAAAGAAAAGAGCGAAGGATTTCCTATGCAAATTCGACCATCAAAGCTTTTCCGTGAGGGTGTAAGTTCTTCATGATGAGGAGAAAGTAGTCCGCAGGGTGAGATCCAGTTCTATTTATTCGAGGAAAGCCAAGGAGAACTCAAAGTATTAGTGAAACCTTCTCATTTTCAAAAGACTTCAAATGCGTTCTGAATTTCTAACCTTATTTCCTATTACTGAGGGAAACCCGAAACTTTACTTTCCCTTTCCCTTATTCCCATCAACTGAATTTCATATCAAATTCATTGCCTGCTCCTAGGTACATACAAACTGTACATTGCAAAATAAGGCCAGGGGCTTATAATGATATACACAGGAGTATACAGAAGTATACAGGCTTAAATATATTGACATTTCCCAAGTTACGTCCATAATAGCTAGATACATTCTGTACTACTTACTTAAAGAATATTTTCTAGGTACTTACGTATGTACTGCGTAGATATCTTCACGAGAATACATAATCTCTACAGAGAGTACAGGGTTTCACCATGTGGACGTTATTATATGCTAATCAGTAATTTCTATTGCGTTTTGATATTCTACTCTCCTCTTATTTGAAATTCAGTACTCTGCCGGAAAACACCATCCCTCTGCATTATTATCACAGCTAGAAAGGTCTTTTTCCTACCAAGGGAATTTTTATGAGTTACTTTACAATCAATTTTCAATGAGAAATGTGCATACATGTACTGTATTATGAATTGTAGCGTGAATTTATCCTAAGCCGTAAAGGTCGAAGAGGAAAAGGCAAAGAACATGTTTTACAAAGGATCTTCTGTTTTCCATAGTCACGCTCTGGAGTAAAGGAGAGGAAGTCGCCCAGTTTTCTCTTATACGGCAGATCTTTCTCGGATTCATTTATCGCAGTCGGACCCTTTGGTCGTAGATCATTGCCTTTTTGCCATTAGAAATGCACCCTTGGTCCCTAAAGAGAATTCTTTCTTGTATAGACAAGCGGAGTCGAAGAAATTTCAAGAAAAATGCTAGTTTGTATGTAGAGAAACTCTTCTTTCACTTAACTTTCGTATTCAGAGACTTTTCTCCGTTCCCTTCAGTAAGTAGCTGGTGGGTGTTGTACTGCCGAGAGTAAGGGAAAATAGTCGGAGAGGGATAAAGAATCCTAGCCGTTGTGCCTTCGCGAATATTACATTTCATTATTTCATCTTCCAGCTCCTCGTTTCAGTTTGTGATACATACACACACACTTACATGTAGTCTATATGCAGCCGACAGCCGAGTGTATGTACACAGAGTGAAATATTAGGAGAAAGTAGAAAGTGAATATGAGTCAAGTGAAAAAGTAAGTAAATATATCTATACAGCTTATAAATATATCGGCAGGGTGATGTAATATTAGTGGAGAGAAAGATGTGGGATGTGTAATGGAAGGATGCATGAGAGAAATATGAGAAGGTAAGGTGTCTCATATCAATAAGGATTATTTTATTTGGTTTGCGAAGGAAAGCTCCCAGGGGTTAAACACCGAGCGAGATGATCTAATCGACTTTTTGGCTTTTCCATCTCTTTCCCTCCATTTGTTCTCACAGTTTGATCTTTCTTTAGCCTCTGATACTTTCTTTCCTGTCTATATAGTCCAGAGTGACGGGGTGAGGTGATAAGATATATGGTTCTCTTTAGTTGAACTGAGCAGTTGGGCTTTTGACTCGACTTGCTCTGACTTCCCTTGATTTCTTTGGCTGCACTTAGACAAGTCAACTTGAGCTGAATTCAGGTACTGGGACAGAATGTATATTGTACATTAGAAGAGAGTGAAGCCCTCCTTCGACATTATTATTATTGAATGTGATTGAGGGAGTCACATGTTCTCTCAGCCCATCATTTTAGTCAATGACTCTTCCCTCTCCTGCACCTATATACACCCTGCTCCACTAGAAAGATCCATTTCAAGGAGAAATTAGAAGCATTAGCTTCACTAAGCAGGATAATGTATAGTGGTAGGGGGTATTTTTACTATACCCTGTCTCAGTGCAAATTGGGAGAGGGATATTTTTCTGTAAGTTTGTCTACTTCCGTCCCTACTTCCTTTCTCCTCTTATATTATGCACCCTGCCATCGTGGTATGCTCTTATTCTTCTTCGTTGCATTGCATCACTGTGCAAACTGCATTGTGTTGCACTCGATCAAATGCTTTCTATATATCAAGGCGGAGTATATTAGTGAAAGTAGGTACAGCTCTCTCATATGACATGGTATGAGTGCTTCAGTCCTTGCTCAACTATTATATTCACTAGCTAAAGCAGTAACAAAGATATTAAGCAAGGAAGAAAGAAAGAAAGGAGGGGAAAGAGGGAAAAATACGAAGTGAAGCATCTGCTTCTTTCTTCGTCTCCTTCGAACTTCCTCTCCTGTTTTTGCCTTGCTCCCTTTATTGAATCGGACAAGGGTATCCCTTAATGGATATTAGAGCAATGAGCCACAGCCAAAAGAGTCTGCCTCAACATTACACGGAAGGAATCTAGCAACCCAAAAGGATACTGATCCTCTTCGTTTGGTTTGCTATTGAGATTGACTGAGTACCTATGCTGACTCTTATGCTCCTTGTGCAGCTACTCTGCTCTGTGCTGGAAATGGCTTCCGATAAGGAAAGTGAAGAGCTGAGTGAGTGACTAGACTTGACTCACTCTGACTTTCCTCGAACTTGGTAAAATATAAACGATGTATCGGCTCACAATGCGTGAAATTTCCTCCCGCCGCTCACATACTAATGCCAATTCAGCATCACTATTAAATTCACAGATTCCTGACTTGCTCCGCTAGATTTTCGCTTACTACTAAACTATTGAGTTTGACCTGGCTGGCGTGTGCACTATGTAAAAGATTTGGAATTTGTAAGTTCTTCCCTAACTTTTAGTTTTGTTGAGGAAGAAGGCACATTGTAGTAATACTTGTCTCTATCCACACAGTACACCACAGAAGAGAAAGCTGCGGGAAAGGAAACCAAGAAGTGAAGTAAAAGCCCAGCATTTCTCTTCTTCTCACTCTTTAACAGACACATTCGTTCAGTGAAATGGATAAGGAAGGCAGACAGACGGACACATTGAAATTCCTTTTCAAAAAACGATTCAGACAATTTCTCCCTCCGTCCAAATCCTCTTTCCCTTGTTATAAAAGTCAGAGGAGGGTTGGCTGGCATCTCTTTAGCCTGATAGAAAGGCAACGGATAGGAAGAGGTAGCACTCCGCATAAAATATCAACTCTGAATTGACTCTTCTCTACAGCAGCATCATCAACGTGTCTTTTAAGGAAAAGTTTACATGCTAAACTATGAATCTGTGAAAAGACTTTGATACGGAGTACTAAACTGATGTGATGGGCTGTACAATTGTTGCAAGAGTTTCGTTTGCCTTTCTAGAGAGTCAGAGAGGATCGAATTAGAGATTGAAGGGAGGATTGGATGTGAGCTTTAAAGGAAAAACGTCCTTGTCATTGTCACCCCTTTCACAGGCTGGACTGGAATGGGAAACAAGTTATACTTACCCAACTGACTTCTTTAAACTTTGACTTCTTTCTCTATCCGTATCCTTCTGCTCCTGTGACACTACAATGTGCGAGTAAGTCGAACTAAACGAAAGTAAGTGTCGCTGAGGAGGAAGATTGGGGCTTAGCCTATGCAAAGAACTTCCTCTTCCTTCCTACTTATGCACAATCCAAATACACTAGGCAGCTTAGCTTATCGTTAGTAACATTACTAGTCGATAAAAGCAAAACCTATAAGATTTTTTTTTCTTTTCGACCCTATGATTCCCCATAGAACTTTACTAAGTTCTTTTCAATACAGTTAACATAGTCGACTCACTCAGTCAGTGTGTATTAAATCTGAGTCACTCTCTTTGAAGGAGAAGGACAGCAAAGTTCAGTGCAAAATAGAATTTATAGCTTCTTCCACTATTTACACAACTGGAACTGGAAACCAAACAGACGCATTCATACATACATGTCTTTGATAGCACTCCATACATAAGTGAACGCCTCGGATTTCGGAAGCTCCTTTTCCTTCACATCTTGTTCCAACTCTCACCCTGTGTCGCCTCTCTTCCTCTAATGTAGGCACTTGAGTTCAAGTAGCGAAAAGAAAGATGTTTAACTAACGGATAAGTGCAACGAGAAGAGTGGGTGACTCACTTCACGCCATTACTCCAACTTCCCTAGCTTACTTTAGATGTAGATAAACTAAATTTCATTAATTTTTCCATGTACAATTCTAAATCCAAAATTAACAACTTGTCTCTGCTGATTTCTAGAAGTTCAATGCCTATCTTTATATATTTTTTGTCAATAATTTTAATTATCGATATGAAATAGATAGACGGAAAAGCTCATACAAAATATAATATATTTATAGTAGCGCATAGCGTTTTGAAATGTCGATCCAGAAATCAAGCGTCATATTATACTTTATGTAATTTGAGCTGAAAGAGGTGTGATATAGCAAACTATACTATCAAATGACAAATTCCAGAGTAAAGTGTACTTTATTAGCAAAGGATCTAACACGTGTGAATTTGGGCGTATTGTTGACAAATTGAATGGAATTACGAGTGCTCTAATTACATTATCATCCAAGAGAAATTCTATTGCATTGAATTCGGTGAGCCTTTGAAGCGTGAATGATCTAGTTTATCTTCGAGAGCTGTGCTCCTGTGGAGCAATGTTACCTGTTTGTTAAAGGAAGTGAGGCTTTTAAATTTTGAAAGTGAATTCCATGGTAGAAGCGACAGAATTAATTGCAATACAAATTGTGACTAAATTGAGTCGTGAATGAGTAAAGGAGAGAGGGGCTGATTGAAAGGGTTTGATTGGTAGATAAATTAGAGAGTATTACTTGGCGCTGGTATTTCTGTCAATAACTATGATAAAAGGCATTCACAGACCTTGTTTACAGATGTAAAGAGAGGAAGTGTGTGGGAGAGAAAAGGGTTGAAGGAAAGTAGAGAAATGCGATAGCCTAATGTAGCAGTAGAAATCTTAGAGGAAATAAGAGAAAGTGATAGATAGTGGTAGTCCCTACCCGTTGCATTGGGTGTGTAGAGATTAGTGTGTAAGCTTTCGGACGGATTGAATGTTCTGGATGGATTATGTTTTCTGGAAGCTGTTTTATTTGTGTGTGATGAAATGAAATGGTGTGATGTGGAAAGGAGAAGAATAGAAATATGGCCATTAAAGGACACCAGGGGTGAGGGTTCCATCGGATTTTATGTATTTGATGTGATGTTCGTGTAGTAAATAGGAATAGTAATGGCATAATGCATATACATAGCGGATTTCTGGAGCTAGACGACTGTAGCTGGACTCTGTGCACGGTGATGAGATGGAGTGAGTGCGAGAATCGGAAGTTTCCTTTAGCTTTTCAATAGAGCAACATGATTTTGCTCTTTGCTCGAGGATGGCCCCAAACATTGAACTGGATAAGAACTTTGACCCATCGATAGATTCCCGGAAAGTGGGACTGAATAGAAAAGGGAAAGAGGTGCCCAGTGAATGCAGACTCCTATTATAGAGTGCGGGAAAGAATGGAGATGTTCTATTGTTATTTCCTAGTGCTGTTAAAAGGCGTGTGGTCCTAGAGATTCTCTGCTTTAATATATGTTGGTAGTTTGAAATATCAGTTCACTGCGAAGAAGGCGGGCATGGGTAACTAACTTCCCCCACATGTAAACTATCTGCTATAGTTAGAGTAGAGTGTATAGGAGTTGAAACGGAGGGATATAGTAGGCGACGTTGTAAGTAGTAAGTAGGGATCTACATAAAGGACATAAGTTATGTAGGCTGGAGAGAAGGGAAGTGAAATAATGCAGGTTGAGTTTAGTGGACAAGCGATTGTGAGAGTCGGGCGGGTGTTTTCTTGATAAAGAAGCTCCTGACCCCGTTTGGACATTATGTACATGCATTCCTCCAGATTCAACGACTCCTCGGAGACACATTCAAGGAACTGTTCTTCCGTCGAAAATTGGACGAATGAGTGTTGTCAGAGACGGCGAGGAGGAACAAGGCGACTTTGCTCGGAACACTTTCGGTCGTTGTAGTGGCTAAAGAATGTATTATTGTAATGGCATTTAGAATAGAAGAGAGATGAGGAAGGAAGGGACACTCTTGTAGTAGTCTCCTCTGTCTTTCTCTCTCTATACCACTAGGAATCAGAGCAGAGGGAAATGGTTTTAGTGGCTATTCTTTGCTTACTACATCTTAGACGTTCACAGCTAGGAAACCATTGAGAAGTTGTGAAATGTAATTCAATGTACAGCACAAGCGTTTACATTCGACTCCTTGCTCTCCTCTCCAACTTTAAACTTCCGTATTGACGACTCTTCTGTTCTCTGCACGAAAATCCTGCGAAAAACTAAACCAATTTTACAGTGCACTTGAGTAATGTATAGCAGAGTGCTAGGGAAACTGGGCAATGCAAAGTTTTAGGGCCTGAAATTTTAGCTGAGAGAGGAGAAGAGGAGGCGAGGTCGTGCATGCGGAACTTAAATCTTGGCTGCGACAGTCAACAGAATGCAGGAGAATAGCTCGCGTCGCAACTAAACTGACCATTTCACATACTAAACTAAAGACGTGGAATAATCTTATCAATTTCACTGCGAGACTTATGTCGGTCGCCATATAAATCACTGATCAGATTGATAACCACTCCTCTCTGATAGCCAATCACCTCATTCATTCTTCACTGAAATCTATTCCCTCCTGCATAAACCGTTTATTTTATTTTTAAAGGCAACTCTCTTTTACTTGTAGCTTACGACTTACGTACCACTAACTTACTTATTGTTAGACTGAGCTGAAAATACACAGGAAAGCGTTCAAGGAAATTCTCTACTATTACCATTTCCATTCGCACTTTGCATTATAGTCAAATCCAAACTTGCAAATGTACAAGACAGGAAAAGTGTTGCTATATTGGCGTAGGCCATGCGGGTAGACACCTTTTGTGTGCAATAATACACATTTATATTGTAGTTTAGATAGTGGGGACTACTTACAGAGAGTCGTAATAGTTTTCTTTTCCTATTTCTGTTTCCTCTCTTTTCTTTGTGAGTCTGAAGAATTTCCGAGAAGCTCCCATGCATTCAAAATTGGATTGCAGCAGTTGATATGATTGGATTTGGATGGATTCAATGGATCTGAAATGAATAGTGGTGGTTTCGTTTTGACCCGTCCTTTTCAACAGAAGACGGGGAATGGAAAGTCAAAATGAATAGAACAGTCTTCTTCTACAACTTGTACCCTAGTAATACCTGACTTGACTAGTAGGTCTTTTTTGATACAGAATAGTACACAGAAGAGCTGCACGTGTGCTCATGTAATGCACGTTGAGTTAAATGGAAAACGATTGCTTTGAATTGTATAAGTAAAAATCTATACAAATGTTCTGATAGAATTTTCTCAAAGGGCGAGAGGCTAGAAATGAGATTTCTATTCCATACGCCGAGGTGATGAGACTGACTGCAAAGACTTCTTTTTTCCCTCTACCTAAGTATGCATATACCTAAGCGGGATAATCAGAGTTTGTAAGAAAACAGATTTTATTATACCTGTATATTTGTGTATAGCATGCTTGAGTATTCATAGTTGTGCAGCTCATCATTGAAATGAATTTTATTGATGATCAGGACACGATGATAAGACAAAATTCCAATAACCAACACTGAGCTTGTTCGTAAGGTTAAATATGAAATAGTTCTCTTTCTAATGATGATCCTATTTATCGTATCACTCATTGTTCGTTTTTTGTGCTCCTAATCATGACAGTCCTTTCAATACGCATTTTTCAGCGTCAATGTCATATTTGTATTTAGAATGTTTCTTTTTAACAGTACGCTCATGCCAAAGGGAAGTATGATACGCATGTATAACATAAATTGTTGTAATTAACAAAAGACTAGGCTAGTATAGTATTCGAACCGTTCGCGTTCAAGTGAACCGTTTAAATGGGCTTGTTTGTTTATTATGATGATGTTATTACGTACCTTCACGTATGT